>JAKCPI010031270.1:0-41838 GCA_023213315.1 Euborellia annulipes
CAAACAAATGTAAATGTTAATAAAAATGGGGCTAGATGGCTTCTGCCGCAGCCGATAACAAATAAAAAAAAAAAAAAAAGAGTTGGAAAACATTTTTTTATGTATTAAAACTTACTATAAAAAAAGATTTAGTATGAATTTCATGAGCCTATAAAGGGTTGTTTTTGTTCTTTTAATCTCTATTTGCTATCTTCCCTAAAATGAATGTCGTACAAGGGATCGAGCTTCTTATCTTCTTTGCAGCCATTTTTTGCTATATAAAACGAAATGATAAGGGTTGTGGCTTGTCTTCATTAGGCTATTTTTCTTTTCTTGATATTGGCCAAGTGCCCATTTGCTGATACATTCTACCCCCCTTCTGGTGTCTACTGGTTGCAATCTCTCGAACCAGTTTGCCAGGAAAGGTAGCCCAATCGGTTCTTTGAATGAAACAGTTAGTCTCATAATGACAAAACGGGTAAGATCACATTAACTTCCAAAGTCCAATCGACCTCTGTTTTGCGGTCTTTTCTTGAGATCTTTTAATTATTCTACTATATAATTAAATATCAAAAAATCTGGTGGGACTGGCGCACAGCACACAACTTTCTCTTACCTTCGGTAATCGAAAGTTGTGTACTGTGCTTGTCACACCAGATTTTTTGTGTCGACATATATTTAGATCCCGACAGTACGGAACATATGAATTCAAGATGTAAAATTTATAAGTATGGGAAAATATTTATATTTTGTTACCATAGCAACTATTTCTCCTATCTTCCCTATGAAATACAGGAGTAAAGTGGTCTTCAGAAGATTTCAATCGCAAAATGAGAATATACATTTTAAAGAGCATCTAAAAAATAATTGATTTTTGAATTTTAAAAAAAATCGTTGGAGCAAATTTTGAGAAAATCGAAAACAACTGAAAAAGTACATCAGTAAAGTACTAGTACTCTTTGGCCGATTTTGATTAAAAGCTTATTTTCCCGGTCCCTGGGGGGTGTTTAACTTAAATATAAAATTTCAACCTCGTAGCTCAATTCCTTCATGCTTAAAATTGAACACAGACACACACACACACCCACACACAGACAGACCATGTCGCGAAAACCACTTTTTTGGATTCAGGGGACCTCAAAACGTGAAGATCCATCAAAATCTCGACATCGAATTTTTGACATGAATCCAATACTTTCTCTCTATATATATATTACATATATACATAGGTAAGAGAAAGTAAAATTAGAGATTTGTTGGTCTATTTCTACTATGTTCCGATATAGGCGTATAAATAACATTTGGGCATACAGGAATGTTCAAGCAATAAAATTAATTTTCTTCATTTATTTTTTCTTCAAGAAATGTCATATGCGAAATTTATTAGCCTAATAACTTCTTTTATTGTTGAAGGATTCATGTTACAAATGAACAAACTGACCTCGTCATCTCAGGCAGGATCTCCTTGACAAGAAGAAATTTTGATCCATTTATATAAAATATTTGCAAAATATTTGAAAGATTGGTAATATGAGAAAACTTTCTAACAAGAGTATGTTTATCTCATTTTCAAATCTGATGTTCGAATAGATATTATCTTAATTAAGAAAATAATCACTCGATATATAATAAACCTTGTAATTGATCTTACAATCAGTGGAAGTTGATTAACTTGCTCCATCTTCCTTTCTTTATTCTAGTTGATTTTAGGATTCTTTCAATGGTTTTTTTTCTTAACCATTTAACTAACATACTTAAGTAATTATATTTAAATGAATCTTGCTAAAACTAATTATTATTAAGAGGAACACAAAAAGCTCTTATCCCTACAATACCCTAACCTGTCCTTGAATAAATTTTTTAACCACATTACAAATTCTTACACAATCTTTTTATACTTACCAACATTTTATAAAGTCGATTCCCTTTTTACTTTCTCTTACCTATATGTATGTTAATATACATATACATTATATATAGAGAGAAAGTATTGGATTCATGTCAAAAATTTGATGTCGAGATTTTGATGGATATACACGTTTTAAGGTCCCCTGAGTCCAATAAATTGGTTTTCGCGACGTTTTGTTCAATTTTAAGCATGAAGGAATTGAGCTACGAGGTTGAAATTTTATATTTAAGTTAGGCACCCTCCTGGACCGTGAAAATAAGCTTTTAATCAAAATCGGCCAAAGAGTACTTTTTCAGTTTTTTTTTTCGATTTTCTCAAAATTCGCTCCAACGATTTTTTTTTTTTAATTCATAAATCATTTATTTTTTAGATGCTCTTTAAAATGTATATTCTCATTTTGTCATTGAAATCTTTTGAAGACCACTTTACTCTTGTACTCCAAGATAGGAGAATGGTTCCCAATATATAAATATTTTCCCATACTTATAAATTTTACATCTGAATTCAAATGTTCCGTACTGTCGGGAACTAAATATATGTCGACACAAAAAATCTGGTGTGACAAGCACAGAACAGAACTTTCTATTACCTAAGGTAAGAGAAAGTTGTGTGCTGTGACAAAATCGTGAAAGCGAATTTTGAGAAGATCGAAAAAAAAAACTGAAAAAGTGAATCAGTAAAGTACTAGTGCTCTTTGACCGGCTTTGTTCAAAAGCTTCGTCACACTCCAGGTGAGACAAGCTTAAATATAAAATTTCAACCTCCTAGCTATGCCTGGACCTAATATATATAAATTCATAAATAACGGTTATCGTAAATGTCTTATATGGCCTGAGCTGCCGAAAAGACAGTGTGAATGGTAAGTGTGAGTGTGAGTGTGAATGAGAAAAAAAAAAGTGTAAATTTTTTTTTCAAAAAAAAAACCTCCTAGCTCTTTCCGTTCTTGAGATTTTTTTTTTTAACACACACTTTTTCTCTCATTCACACTCCACATTCCCCACAGTCTTTTCGGCAACTCAGGCCATCTCAGACTCTTTTACGATATCCGTTATTGATTGATTAATATACATATTGGGGGTCCAGGCATTCTTATTTAAGTCATTTGGTATCCAAATGGCTTAAATAAAATCATCGAGCTGCCTGGGGTCCGAACCCGCGACTTTTGGTATATGAAGTTAAAGTAACGATAACCCCTACACCAAGCCCGTGGGCGAGATATTTTGTTCAGAGACAGACCATGTCGCGAAAACCACTTTTTTGAATTCAGGGGAGCTCAAAACGTGTATATCCAAAAAATCTCGACATCGAATTTTTGACATCTCTCTAAATATATATTACATATATACAGTACATAGGTAAGATAAAGTCAAAAAAAATTCCAGAGTGCCCCCCATTTGACCAACTTCCCAATGAACATTGTAAAGACTCCAAGGAGAATACTCAGGCCTCCAAATCCTCAAATGGGGAAGTTTTTTTTTTGGTAGGTAATATAAATTAGACACAAGGTTATTTGTTTCAATTCATTTTATTGACTTAATACGCATTTCGACACCATATGTGTCATCTTCAGAAGTTTACAAATGACTGTTTTTTTTTTTTTTTTTTTTTTTTTTTTTTTTTTTTTTTTTTTTAAATAAACAATCACACCTTTTATCATTCGCACTCACACTCACACACACACATTCACACAGTCTTTTCGGCAACTCAGGCCATATGAGACTTACGATAACCGTTGTATTAATAATTATAAATATTGAGGGCCATTTGGTATCCAAATGGCTTAAATAAAATCATCGGACTGCCTGGGGTCCGAACCCGCGACTTTTGTATATAAGGTTGGCACGCTAACCTCTACACCGAAGCCCCGAGGGCCAAATGGGGAAATTAAAATTCATTGAAAAGCCTTATGAACATCAAAGCCAATTGATTATGGCGGGCAGCTTTAATTAATTGGCTTCGCCTATGGGGATCAAAGGAAAAAAAAAGAAAATTTAATTATAAAACAAATTTTAATTATTTTTAATGTGAGAGATTTAATTATTTCATTATTATAATTAATTAGCTCTGATTTCCATAATTAGAGATAGAACCCAATGCTTGCCCACGGGGCTTGGAGTAGTTGGTAGCGTGTCTACCTTCTATACCGAACGTCGCGGGTTCGGACCCCAGGCAGTCCGATGATTTTATTTAAGCCATTTGGATACCAAATGGCTTAAATAAGAATGCCTGGACCCCCAAATAATATATATTCATAACGGTTATCGTCAAAGTCTTAAATGGCCTAAGTTGCCGAAAAGACAGTGTGAATGTGAGTGTGAATGAAAAAAAAGTGTGAATGTTAAAAAAAAAAAATAATGCTTTACAGTAGAAAATACTGAGGCTTCCCATTTGAGAATTTTGACACTCCATAACGTTCTCTTCTATAAGTAGAGCCCCGGCCGGATGTTCATGCACAATCAAACCTTAAAATATACATAAAAATGCAGTACAAAATAACCAAAGAAAGGAAAAAAAGAGTACAAATATGCGCTATCACAAATGGAGTTGCATTTTATATCATATTTTTTTATAACAAGCATTTTCTCTAAATTTTCTTGGTTTAAGGACATGTGTTTAAATGAGAACACGTTCTTGAAAATGATCTTTGAAGCAAGGGCGGATCCAGAGGCGTTTCTCGAGGAGAGAGGTAATCTGGTGTGACTTGTCGCATAGCACACTATTTTTTCTTAATTTCGCTAATTTAAAGGCGCATTCTGTACTTGTTTGGCAGAATATAAATACAAATCAAATTTTTAAGTATTAATTTTTTAAATTTTACATTAAAAATAAATTTTTTTTCGAATAAAAAGTATTTTTTTCAAATCTCGGGGGAGGGAGTAATTATCTCCTTTACCCCCCCCCCTTGTATCCGCCCTTGCTTTGAAGTGACATGCGCACATTTGAAAGAAGAAATCTGGGACAAATTGAAGTTGAAATGTTGATCTTTTACATTTACACCCTGTAAAGCGTGAAAGTTTGAAAATGTTAAAAATAATATTTAATTTTTGTCACATATATTAGACTTTTTTTCATTCACACTCACAATCACACACATAGCTATTCACAGAGTCTTTTCGGCAACTCAGGCCATTTAAGACTTTGGCGATAACCGTTATATATGATAATATCTATTGGAAGTCCAGGCATTTCTATTTAAGCGATCTGGTATCCAAATGGCTTAAATAAAATCATCGGGCTGCCTGGGGTCCGAACCCGCGACGTTCGTTATAGGAGGTAAGCACGCTACCTATTACACCAAGCCCGGGGGCAAATTAAACTTTAAAAGCAATCACACAAAAATATTCAAAACATGCTTTTTCTTTAAAAATTTTTTTTTTAATTTTAAAAAAATGTTAAAATATGCATGAAAAATAAGATTGTTTTGGTTAAAAATTGGATTGTGCATGGAATTTGTTCAAAAAAAAATGTTCGGAACAATAATGAAGGTCATTTCGAATCGAATACTCATAAAATGGATAACTGAAATGTTTCAGGAGCGTTTCAGCACCTATACAAACATGCATTTGCATCAACATCCGGGCTCTTATTATAAGACTGCAAAAGTTGTAATAGGAAATCGATTAAACAGAACATGACGTAATTATTGAACACTCCGCAATTTTATATACAGTTAGACATTATTTTTTTAATAATCACAAATAATAGACCACAGGCAGAGGTGGATGTAACTGAGACGCAGTATAATCAATTATTTGTTTAATTACAAAAAAATATTAAATGCTCCACTCTTCTGATGTGTCATTAATTCTGTTTTCGTTGTTATGAGACTCACAAAAGTTTTTTTTTTTTTTTTTTTTTTTTTGGGAGTGAGATCTCTATTTAATGTTTATGTTTGCAAGTGAGACAAATGACTCGCCTCCTGGTCATTTAGTCACCAGCATCAAGATTGATTAGCTTCATCAAGTGTCTCTCTCTCCTTCCCACTCACAGACACACACACACACACATATGGACTGACATATTTTTTTAATCAAGAAACTTGTGTGATTAAACTCTTTTGTCAGCTCTACGTTGTCATTTTTGGCCATTTGGGATTTTCTTATTTTAAATTAATTACTCTCTCTCTATCTCTTTCTATCTCTCTGTATCTTCTATGTTTTTATTTATAGCCTATAGAGAGGAAAAAAATTAAATTACCAGATGAAAAAAAATATGAATTTTTAAATCAGTGGGGTTGCAGATAGGCAGGATTTTTATTTCGACTTGATCGATGTTTCGGATAGCAAATCGTTCCCTTCCTCAAGACGAATAAATAACACAGGCAGTGGCGGATTTAGGCTTTCTGTAGTCTGATTGATTAACTGAATTATATAAATTTTGAATCAATTTTATTATTTATATAATTAAATATAACTTTTATTTTATTGAAATATATTGCAATAATTTAACAGCAAAAAAAAAAACCGGCCACTCAATATCACCCTCTTGCGCCCGGAACATTCGAGAATAAGTGCCAGTTTCTAAATCTATCAACATTATTTTGTGTATATTTAAATCCCTTTCCGCGTATCGAATGCTTCGGCCATTCTCTATTAAGGCTAAATCTCTCGCAATTTTTTTTTTAATATCCGACCTTTACTGGTTAAAAATTCAAACAGATAGATAATACATTTTTTTTTAATTATACACACTCACACACACACACACACACACACACACACACACACACACATACCAATTTGAGGGACTCACTTTTTTGGATTCAGGGGACCTCAAAACGTGTATATCCATCACAATCTCAACATCGAATTTTTGACATGAATCCTATGTGGACCCTGTTATGCAGTAGTGTGTCAAGCGCCAAAAAAATTAAAAATTGAGTTAAGCATGTACAATTGACAAAAAAAAATTATATATAATCCAATGAAAACAAAAAACTTGATAGATGGCGCTTGACCCACTAATGCGTAACAGGGTCCATATATGACATGAATCCTATATATTTCATATAGATCTACAGTATAGGGTAAGAGAAAGTAAAAATTATAAAGAAAAATTCACAGTAGATTCCGTTTTCGAAAAGCCCGAAAATTAGTTTTAGATTAAAATAAAATAGTAATCTAACAGTCAGACAGCGAAATTTTGGGGCAATTGGAGTCAGCACTAGTTCAAACCTGTCAAAAAATATCAAAAACCCAAAGTGTTTTCTGAAGGCTGAAACTTTTCAAAATAATAATAAACAAGTGGTTAAGGTGCTATGGGAAACTAAATATATCTCGACATCTGGTGTGACTGCCTTCGTTAATCGAATATCCGCAACACCCTTGCTCTAGAGCAGTGGTTCCCAACCGGTGTGCCCCGGCACCCAAGGGTGCCGCGAGAATGCCTAAGGGGTGCCGGGAGATATTTAGATAAAAAAAATATAAAAATAAAGAGGCGGAAAAAATAAAGTTTTGCTAAAAAAAGGTCAAATGATTAAAATGGAAGCGGCAAAATTTTCCGTAGGTCGGAAAAAATAAAGTTTTGCCAAAAAAAAGGGTCAAAAAGGGAAAAAAATTTGCCCCAGAGCGGAAAAAATGTCGTTTTGATAGGGAAAAAAAAAGGAAGGGTGCCGCTAGTGTGTAATATTATTCCCAAAGCACCTTTGGGGTGCCGTGGACTTCAAAAGGATGGAAAACGCTGCTATAGAGTATTATTACTAAAATGCAACCTATTCTAACTATTATAACTCGTGTGTCACCTTCTATTAAAACTCTGGGATGGGGGGGGGGGGAATCCCCCAAGCTGCAAGTGAAATCGCGATTTTCTCTGGCCCTAAATTAATGAGTTAAAAATTATACCGATATTTAAAAAAAAATCAAAAAAAGGGGGTAGGGGGTTCCTTTAATACTTTAAGCCAGTCTTTTCGCCCCCTCCTCTGGCACGGTATATAAAGACAAAAAAAAAAAAAAGAAATTTCAAATAAGCCCTCTCTTATTTAGAGCGATAATACATCCAAATGATTAATTAATCAAATTATCCAATGAGAAGGCTCAAAGGAAAAGGCAAGTCTTTTATGTATAATATTTTTTTTTTCTCTCTTCTCTCTCTCTCTCTCTTTCTTCTTCTTATTAAATCCTTTTTTTTTCAAGTTGAATAAACCGTTTGAAGAAAAGAAATTTTTTTTTTTTTAATATTCAAAGACGTATTAATTAAAAATTCATTGCTCAAAGGATGTCAAGTGTTTGTGTTTAGTTAATCTTAAGAATGAGAGTGTTTTTTTGTTTGTTAATTCAGTCAACAAATTTTTATTTAGAAAAAAAAAAAGGAAAAATTGCTGTGACTACAAGCACATTTGTACCCTTTTTCTCTGATGGTATTTAGGGCCCTATGAATCCATTTCTCAAAAATAAAAAAAAATTTTGTGTTGCTGTATCTTCTACACAGCCCGTGGCTTTTTAACGTCTTTTGATTGAATTCAAACAATTTTTACTTTCTCTTACCTATATAAAAAACATAAAGAGAAAGTATTGTTTTTTTTTTACTCCTACTTTGTTCCCATTAACAAACATGTTCATACATTTTCATAGTAACAATATAGGACAGGTGTGGCTAAACTTTTTATTCATTAAGGGCGATTAAAATGAAGTTTTGTGAAAAAAATAATTGATTTTTAGAGTTTATTAATCGCGATTTTTTATTTAGTCATTTAGAGTTTTTCTTCCTGCACAAATTGATATCACAATTAGTCTGTTCTGATTAGCCGATCGGAATCTACATTGGTTTAAACTTTCTAATATGAATTTCCCGCCGAGTGCTCTTATGCGGTAAAATGAAGTCATATCGAAAAAAAAGAAAACGGGGGTATTGAACCACTCTTTCTAAAAATATATTTAGATTTAATGTAGCTTTTATCGTCAATTAGATATGCATTGCGCAAAAGTACAATTTTTCAATAATTTTTTGCCTAAAAAATGAGGTTTTTTCGAGAAAAAAATTGATTTTGGAGTTAGTTATTCGGGATTTTTTTATTTATTCTATTACAGTACAAAAAAATATTGGCTAGTGATGAGAAATGGCTGAATACTATGAATTGTGTGTATAGGAAAGCTTTGCAGCCAAGGAATTTTTCAAAAACTTATTTAATTGTTAACCGACGACGTTTCGGACGCAAATCACGACCTTCCTCAGGACGATGTATTCTAACAATTAATCGTCCTGAGGAAGATCGTGATTTGCAACCGAAACGTCGAGGGTTAACAATTAAATAAAAGTTTTTATTTAATTCCTTGGCTGCAAAGCTTCCTATACTATACCTCCTATACCCAATTAAAATATTGACGTCACTCACCATTGTCGTACTTCTTTCTCGGAAACTGCAACAAACAAAAAAAAAAAGATTAATAATTTTCTAAAATGCACCCTCATTAAATAGTTCAAATTGAATCAAATTCATAGATTCTGTGATCTGCATCTGCATTTCCGTACAAAACATGATTTAAAATTTTTAACAAAAAAGTACTTTATTTCAAAGTGAATCAATCAAGTTCCTGAGATAACGTTTTCTTTTCAAAGTGAAAAAATACAATACCTGCAGAAATAGTGACTGAAACGATGAAATTTTTCAAATATGAGTAGGATGGCAGACAGGAAAGAAATCAGAAAAAAAATTTAATCAATCTTTATCTAATTTTTAATTTCGATTGCCGACGTTTCGGACGCAAATCGCGTCCTTCCTCTCAGGAGTATACCAAATATATTTTACTAACTACCGATTGTCCTAAGGAAGGACGAGATTTGGGTCCGAAACGTCGAAATTAAAAATTAGATAAAGATTGATTAAATTTTTGTCTTTTAAAAATATAATAATAATAATTTTATTTTTTATGAAAAAAATAACAAAAATGGATCTTTTTTCGGCCAATCTTTATTTAATGAAAACAAAAATGACGTTTCAATTCTAGATTGTAATTATCTTCAGAATATTTTATTTTTATGGCAATATTTCGTCCTCTTCTACCCTAACCATCCTGAAATAGGAGACTTTTCTCTTTGATTTGTTCTTTTAAATTTTAGGCAAACTCTAATAATTCCCCCCCCCCCTCCTATGAATACTTATCGCCCCCACTTATTTATTGCCCCCCTGATATCCCAAATCACACACTTGGGGGCGATCACCTTAAGTATTCCAAAATTTAGAGCACATTTTCTATTAAAATTTAATTTTTTTTATAGATCTAAAATTAGAGGGGATGGGGGCAAAACTGATGGAATCAGCGCTAACCAAATATCCAGAAATAGCTTCAAATACCCCGGCAAAAAAAGATCTTTTTTGTTCCCCTGTGCAACACAATGAAACATGCCACCTTGTGTTTTTAGTTTTAATTTACCAAATTAAATCATAATATCATCCCAAAATATTAAAAGAATATTAATGTTTCTTAAGCAAACAAAAAAAGCAAAGGGAGAGAGGAAATTTAATTAATAGTTTCTTCTAATGAACTTGATTCATTCATTCATTTATTCATTACTGGTTCTCATTTAGAGTTTAAGTAAAGGAGTTTTTGAGAGAGGGGGGGGGGGCAAGCTAATTGGTTTATTCAATTTATTTTTCATGACCATCAAACAACAAATACAGAGAAGAAGAGAGTCCACCCCTCTCTCGTAAACACCAAGATTAAATGAGATTAAAGTAATTATTTTATAACTCTCGGCCAAAAGATGCGCTGATTAAAGTTTTTAGTCTTTCCTTTACACGCTTAATAAATTTCTTAAGTCTTTTAATAATAAAAATTATTATTAATCCATTCTTCATTCAAGAGAGAGAGAGAAGAGTAATTAATAGAATGAAATTCTCATTCACTTTTTAACGATCCATGTAGCAAAAACTGGTGTGACTACACGTACTTTTGATAACTGCTATTACACCAGATTTTTAGAAGGAGATTTAGACCCCGTCCAAGGGCGGGAAGGGGGTAACTACCCCCCCCCCCCGAGATTTGAGAAGAATATTTTTTTGGGAATTAAATTTTATTTTTAATATAAAATTTTAAAAATTTGATTTATATTTAAATTCCGACAAAAAAGTATAGAATGTACCTTTAAATTATCCAAAGTAAGAAAAAATTGGGTGCTGTGCGATCAGTCCACACTAGATCACTCTCCCCCCCTCCTCCCCCAGAGAAACTCCTCTGGATTCGACCTTGACCACGTCCCAATTGATTGGTAGTCAATTTTATTGAAATAACTCTCGTCGCATGGGACAGGATGGGAACCCCTGACCTCCAGCACAACTGTGCTACGGCCCAAAATTTAGTTTATAATCATATTTCGTTTATAATTGAATAATAGAGAAAGTAAAAAAGACGCTGTGTGCTGATTATAAAACTAATTATCAATCAGGGGCGTATATAAGGGGGGGGGCGAGGGAGGCAATGGCTAAGCCGGCTAAGCTTAGGATTACGGAGTCCGAAGTCTCAACACGACTCGGGTTCGGATCCAGCTTGCCGCAAATAATTCAACCATCCTGCCGAAGTCTCCTCTTAGGGTAGGTAGGGGGATAGCCCCACCGTGGTATCACAAAGGGCCTAATTGGCCTAAGTGTGTTCCCTCTCTGGGAACGGCCACTTCAACCTAACCTAACCTAAGGGGGGGCGAGGGGGCCTGGCCCCCCTCCCCGGAAATTTTCCAATCTATATATACATATATAAGGGTGTATACCCGAGTCGAAATCGAACGCCTGGTTTGAACCTTTTAGTCCTGAATTCCCTTGTTATTTAATGGGATGTTATTTATTTACAATTTTGTGAAAGCCTACTGATTCTACCAGGAGAATTAGAAGATTCAAACCAGTACTTGAACGCCTGGTTTGAACCTTTTAGTCCTCAATTCCTTTGTTATTTGATAGGATTAAAATTTGGTTAAAGCCTACTAAACCTACCAGGAGAATTAGAAGGTTCAAACCAGTATTTGAGTCAAAATTGAAAGCCTGGCTTGAGCCTACTAAACCTGCCAGGAGAATTAGAAGGTTCAAACCAGTACTTGAACGCCTGGTTTGAACCTTGCAGTCTTCAATTGAGGACTAAAAGGTTCAAGCCAGGCGTTAGAATTTGACTCGGGAAGTACTGGTTTGAATCTTCTAATCCTCTCGGGTAAAAATTAAAAACAGTGCGATCTCAGCGCCAAAGCTTTAATAGATGACCACCTTTAATTCTGTCGCTATTTTCTCTCATCCCTTGAATATTTGGATTTATTATCGATAAAAAGAAGTAAGTTTTAAGTTTTATTTTCATTTTTTTCATTAATTTTCTTTATTATTATTAATTATTTTTATTTATTTAAGGGTCAACGTTATAAAAACAAGCCAAAACAAAATGATAAGGTTAGCTGTTATTTTTATTTTTATTTTTATTTTTTTATATATATGTTATCTTATATTCTATTTAATTTTTTCAATTATATTCATTATAAATTTTAGTTGTAAAAACACATTGGCCTGAAGAAGCCACTTTAATTTTAATAAATGAATACAAGGAACATTGGCCATTCATGTCATTTTGAAAGGTAAGAAGACAAATTAAAAAAGATTATAAATTTATAAAATTAATTTATATATTTTTCACATTTCCAGAGAACTAAAAGAAGTTCTTACTGAAAAGAAAAATATAATATTTTTCCACATGTGATAGCTGATGGTATAGGCCTACATATACAGTCAAGATAAAAATTAATGTGATTTATTTTAGAGATGGAAACTTATTTTTACATCCATATTTTCTTTAAAACAATTTCAGTAATGAATCTCCAGAAATATTGAAATCGACACGAAGAGCATTTGGAATTTTTAAAATATTTTAAAGATATGTTATCCTATTCTCAAATTAAAGAAAATTGATATTTAAACAAAAAATATTATTTTATTTAAAGATTAATTTGATTTTCCTTTTATTTAAGAATTTAATTGTAGCGAAATGAAGAGCAAAACGTGAAGATCCATCAAAATCTCGACATCGAATTTTTGACATGAATCCAATACTTTCTCTCTATATATATTAACATATATAGATGTAAGAGAAAGTAAAAAATTTCGAATGTGGAGTGCCAAGTTGTATAAATTAGCAAAGAGGTATGCTTGTTTTTTGGCATTGAGAAAAATAACTTTTAGAGTGTTTTCTTCAAATATTTCGATGGCATTTAATAGGACTTCTTCATCAGCGGTGAAGTGCTATTAAATGTCTTCGAAATATTTGAAGAAAACACTCTAAAAGTTATTTTTCTCATTGCCAAAAAACAAGCATACCTCTTTGCTAATCTAACAAAATTATCAGAACTTTTTTGTCACTCTGTATATATGTATATAAACAAATTTTAAATGAGAATTTATAGGCCTAAACTAGGATTCCAGCATTCAGTACTGCTGGTCGTATTAGTAGATCTGGTAGACTTAAACTAGTATTTCGAATACCTGGTCTGAGTCTAAACTTGTCAAAAAGGGACATAAGTAGACTTGTTAGAACCAAACCAGACTATCAAATTCCCATAGAAACCATGCTTTCAAATCCTAGTTTGATTCTGTTAAGTCTACTTAGACAACAATTAGATTCTGAGGTTTTGTAGACTCAAACCAGGCGTTCGATTTCGACTCGGGTAGCCAATATGGATGGATACTTTTGTCCGAAAAAAGGTTTAAAATTTTCCAAAAATGTTTGCCGCCTTGCGGGAAATTTAGTCTCGCTAAAAAAAATAAAAAAATAAAATGAATTTCATGGCAGGGAAAAATTTTTTCTAGAGAAAATGTCACCGTAAAATCTTTAAAGATTAATATTTTTTTTATTTAATTATTTTATGGGGACACCTTCTCTAGTTATATAAATTAATTATAAAAATTAAAATTAATTAACTCCCATAATAATTATTCAATAATTAATTATATATATTAAAATTTTATTAATTATTTTTAGTTAATTAGAAACGAGAAAAACAAACACGAGGACTTACTTCGTCTAGGACTGGCTAATGACGTAATACTCGTAAATCCCTAATTGATTGAATCCTCCTTAATTAAAAAAAAAAAAAGAAGCCGATTCAATCAAACAATTAACGAGAGAGAAAGATTTTCAAATTAATTTTAAATTAAGCAAAGTAAATTTCTTGCTTTTTTTTGCAATGTAATTTACTTATATAGAGAAAAAAGAGTTGTTAAAGGGAAATGTTAAAGCGACCTTTAGAGACGAAGGTCGTCCGCCTGCCTAGCTGCCAGGCTCTTTGTGAAATGTTATATCTGCCATCACCCCCCACCACCCCATTAACAAAAAAGAAATAATATTACCTCTATATACAAATTGTATTTGCCATTTTTTTCTCTCTCATAGGGCCGGTTGTTTCAGTTCTAATTAACGGATAAATATGACTTTGTAGTCTTTTCCTATCTAGTTAAGCAAATCAAAAGATTAAATAAGAGCCCGGATCGTAGTAAGTTAGCTAAGACCCAGAGTTCGGTATAAGGTTTAACTAAGGAGAAGCCTTTTTTTTTAATTTTTAAACCATAAGTTCTCTTAATATAAATCTTCCTTTCACCATACAATCTAATAATACAATTAAGGTGTGCGTATCGAAAAACGTTAGTAGCTGATTCAGAAGCTGGTTACTCTAAGTGGCAAGAGATGGCGCTAGTTTGTCCCATAGGGAAACAAGCGTTTTATTCCATTTAATTTGAAAGACTCGCTACGCCACTGCAAACGAGTTTGTCACAGATGTAACAATCTTTGTATTCTTTACTGAATTGTACCTGAAGACATGGGCGTAGCCAGGGGGAGGCAGGGGGGCATTGCCCCCCCCTGGCTTGTCCTAAAAATTAAAAAAACAAACAAACAAATATATGAATGTTTGAACTGGAAGATTTATTGCAGTTTTTGACCAAGGTATAATAGGTTCTGTTTTTAATAATAAAAAAAGATATTTTTATTATTGCAATGCTATTTTGCAGACTGTTACTGCGCTATGCAGTTTCGGTGAAGGTAATCCACCATTTTCAGGCCTGAAATTACATTTTTAATTAATTGCAATTACTTATTTTTTACATTTTTTGTTGTTCTTATTAGACAAAATAAGAACAACAAAAAATGTAAAATAAGTAATTGTAATTAATTAAAAATGTAATTTCAGGCCTGAAGATGGTGGATTACTTCACCGAAACTGCATGCTAGCGCAGTAGCCAGTCTGCAAAATAAAGCGATACAATAATAAAAATATCTTTTTTTATTATTAAAAACAGACCTATTATACCTTGGTCAAAAACTGCAATAAATCTTCCAGTTCAAACATTCAAATTTTAATTGCACTAATCCATTTAAAAAAAAACAAATATATATTTTTCCCATTGGGAATTTTTTTAACGCCCCAATCCACTACATTAATTTAATTTTTTTTTATTTAAATAAATAATTAATAATTTATGTATATATTAATTGCAAACCCCCCCCCTCTCGCCCTAGCGAGAGGTTGGCCCCCCTAACAAGATGTCTGGCTACGTCCACGCCTGAAGAAGGCCACAGAGTGGTCGAAAAGTTGTAATTTTTACAAATAAACCACAGTTAAACCGAAAATCAAATCCTTTTATTATTAATTTATACAGTTTTATCTGCGAAAAAAAACTACAAAATCATGTATAAAACCCAACTCTGGTTGTTCCCAAATTAATTCGCTTCAATTTTTAATAATTTTTATAAATAATGAATGCCTTTATTAAGTTGTTAACTTTACAAAACACTTCGTATACTTCAGATAATTATATAGATTGGAATTTTTTAAAAGGAAACAATATAGGCAAGCTATTACTAATTTGATTACATTTTCCAATTCATAGAACAATTGCCAATTCATGTCCAATTTAATCTGTATGTATGCTACATTCATTCCCCTCCCTCCCCTCCATTCATTAATATCAAGAAGGCTATTAATCTAAGGCATCAATTATAATAATTAAATCATCATCATCATTAAATGATTAACAAATTTGCAATTTAGATCGTCATTCTTTGATTATCTGCTCTCTCCTTTTCATTTCATTTTTGTTTGTTCGTTTGTTGTTGTTGTTGTTAAAACCAATTATTTTTTTTTTTTTAGACTTTTATCACAATCTGATTAATTAAAAAAAAAAAAAAAAAAAAAAAACTAATAGGACCAACGCAAAATCGACACGAGATGAAAAGTTATATAAAAAAAAAGATTTTTTTTTGTTTAAACAGTACTCAGTAACATAAGCAAAAAAAACAAACAAAACAATATTTTCCTAATTATTCTTTCATAGCAACCCCAGCGGCGTAATGAACCCCTAGGAGAGGGGGAGGGGGCGAAGATCAAGTAGGGTTGCCACCCGTACTTTATTATGTACAATAAAGTACGCAAAAATACTTAATTTCGCATGATTTGATTTTATTGGGATTTAAAAAAAAATGATTTTAAGCATTTTTGTGTAAAACGGAATTTTTTACAGAACAAAAATGGCAACAAATATTTAATAAGCCTAATGATAATTGTTCAAAGTAATTTCATTTAGTACTCTTTGACCGATTTTGATTAAAAGCTTAATTTCACGCCCTAGGGGGAAGCCTAACTTAAATATAAAATTTCAACCTCCTAGCTCAATTTCTACATGCTTTAAATTGAACACACACAGATAGACAGATAAACAGACAGACCATGTCACGAAAACCACTTTTTTGGATTTAGGAGACCTCAAATCTATATTGTAGGCCTATATTCATCAAAATCTCGACATCGAATTTTTGACATGAATCCAATACTTCCTCTCTCTACACATATACATTTAAGTTAGAGAAAGTAAAAATACTCGGTTCCAAATTAAATCGTTTAAGGTGCGCGTCTCGAAAAACCGTTAAAACACGATTGACTCGAGGCGGCAAGAGATGGCATTAGTGTTTCCCATAGGAATATAAGGAATATAGGAATATAAGGGACTTTTTTCATTTCATTCTAGAGCTTCCAGCTAATTAATTAAAGGCAAAAAATTAATTATTTTTTAACCCAATGATTACTAATTTAATTATCTACAACTTATAGAGCTCCTTTTTTTAAAATATCATTTATTTAATGCGATTGTAGATATTTTAAATAGCTTTAATTTAAAAAAAAAATTGAGGTCGATAGCTTCAAAATTGTGGCCGCTGGAAAGTCCCAAAAATTAGCACCCCGAGACGCGCACCTTAATAAATAACCTCAAAGAATAAATGATAAAATAGAGTGGAAAGTGATAACAAAAAAATATTTATTTCCACTTCCCTTTAAAGGCCTTCTCATTTTTTCTTTGTTACAAAGGTCAGTTCTGGTTCTATCTAAAAAAAAAAATCAATATCCTGAGAATAATCTTCCCTTTAAGAGCTTCAAATACAAAAAAAAAAAAAAATCTACCGATACATGAGAGTCGTAAAAGTTGCAACACGCTATTAAAGATTTGAAATAAAAATAAGGTTAGCAATCTTTCTATTATAAAAAAAACAGAAAAAAGATGCATTATACATAAAAAAAAAAAATTGGCCACGAAATCACGTTATTCTTTCTTTGTTCGACGGGAAAGTGAGATAGTTGTGGTTCACTATAAGTGAATTTATTAAATAATATATCAGTGGGTAAGCGTTAAAAGAAATAAAAACTAGAGTTCAGGAAAAATACTATGGTGCTCAAATTTCGAAATGGCTCAAAAAATTTCTCAATATCCAAATCCCATTGGAAATAATTATATGTATAGAAATACCAAGTATTGATGGCTACAGGGGCGTTTAACACGCTTCTGGGTCACCAACCCGAGTTTTCGCAGCGCACGGCATTACCCTCGGGCTTGGTGTAGTTGGCTCGTCGCCGCGTGATAGCGAAAAGGCCAATATAAAGGCCAGAGAGCTATCAAGAGACATTATTACTTTTCATCTCACTGTACATCAATGTTCATAAACATCTATTGTCAACAGTACCACACTGACTTTTCAGCCACTGATCTAAACCATCTTCAGTGTCGGAGGCGAGATTAAATGAAGAATATACACTCATTCGGAAAAACAGAGCACTCAAGAGGACTACGAAGAATTCCTTTCGTTGCCTTCCCTTCGTAGCTTATGCTTTGCTTACTGTACTTGAAAACGAATGCAGAATAAGCAGTCGAAACGTTGTACAGTATTTTCATTTTCAATAAATAATTAATACAAATGTGAACTATAATTAAAAACTCCCATAATAATAATAATCCAAACCACAAAAGATTTTATAAACATGGTAAGTCTTCATTTTCAATATTCTCGGCTAGAAGGGTGCAAAAAGAATCTGGTATGATCTCAGTGTTCAATGTAAGAACTCGGTCGGTTTACCTATTTCGGGCCAGTGTCATCAAATTAGGAGCTCAATTTGGACTTGGCTGATTAAAGAAGTTGGAGGCGTCAAGGCAGATAGCGAGGGAAGATTATGGTAAATTGACAGGACGAAATATTTGAATTTAATTTAAAATAATCCAATTGACAGTTTAACCTTTAGATTTGAAGTTAACAACGCACAATGACAGATGCCAATTAAAAATATTAATTCTCACAATTTTATTGGAAATGCGCAATTGCATCTTAAAATTCGTCATTTCAATTTTATTAATTGCCATCGCGGTGGAAATATTCCCACTACAGGAGAGGAAAAAGTAAGGGAGCTATTCAATAATAAAAAAAAGAGACCATTTTTTACTTTCTCTTACCTCTATATATGTTAATATATTATAGAGGGTCTATATAGAGAAAGTATTGGATATTATGTATACACGTGCCGACAAAAAAAAATCTGGTGTGACAAGTACACAACTTTCTCTTGCCGAAGGGTAAGAGAAAGTTTTGTGCTGTGCGACCAGTCACATCAGATTTTTTATAATCAATTACAAAAAAATGTTTTAAATTCAAGTGATACAATTTGCATTAATGATATAAAAAAAAATCTGGTGTGACTGGCGCACAGCACACAACTTTCTCTTACCCTTCGGTAAGAGAAAGTTGCGCACTGTGCTGGTCACACCAGATTTTTTGTGTCGAGATATATTTAGTTTCCCATAGCACCTTAGTTTCAAACTTGCATTTTAAATGTTGACTGCTTCAAATAAACTATGGTTATTTTTCAAAATTTTAATCTCATATTTGGACATTTTATACACAATATAGAATCGTAAATAAATACAAAATTTCATAAGAATTGGAAAAAAAATTTTAAATGTCTAAAAAGTTCCAAAGGGGACCCCCTTTTGAATCGAAATTAACATACAAATCCCTATAGGAAATTAACATTGTTTCTATGCGAAGATAAGGTGGAAAGGGAATTTAAAAAGAGTAGAGAGAGACGATAATGTTTGCAAGTGGGAGAGATATATATATATGTTTTCTTGGAAACAATTAAAGACACAAATAAATTTAAAAAAATGGGAATTTAAATAATAATTGATTTTTAATCTAATAAAAAGAAAAAGATTTAAATTCCGTTACCATGGCAACCATTTCTATCTTTCCTATGAAGAACAAGAGTAAAGTAGTCTTCAGAAGATTTCAACGGCAAAATGAGAATATACATTTTAAAGAGCATCTAAAAAATAATTGATTTTTGAATTTTAAAAAAAATCCTTGGAGGGAATTTTGAGAAAATCGAAAAAAACTGAAAAAGTACATCAGTAAAGTACTAGTACTTTTTGGCCGATTTTGTTCAAAAGCTTATTTTGAGCGTGTGGGAAGGTACCTAAGTTAAATATAAAATTTCAATCCGGTAGCTCAATTCCTTCATGCTAAAAATCTGTCCACACACACGCACACACGCACACACATACATACACACACACACACACACACACGCACAGACCAATTTGCGGGACCCACTTTTTTGGACTCAGGGGACCTCAAAACATGTATATCCATCAAAATCTCGACATCGAATTTTTGACATGATCGCAATACTTTCTCTCTCTATATATTTCATATATAGGCTAAGAGAAAGTAAAAAGAGAAACGCATTAAGAGAGAGCTATTATTTAATCAATTATCAATTTTCTCTTCTTTTATTGATTGGCATCCAATAGAAAGATAATTAGATAATCTTTTTGTAGGAAGGTCGACAAATTTACAGGAAAAATGAAGAAAAGAGACACTCAATATCGGGTCAAAAAAAATATTTATTTAATCCTAGTCCACTATCCGTTTTCAGGTCTTTTATATATATATATATATATATATATATATATATATATATATATAATTCATTAATGTCCGTCTGTCTGTCAAGCTCTATTCAAGCAACTTAAATAAAATTTTATATGCATAAAGAAGACCTTCTAGGGATTACAGGAAAATTATTTTCATTCCGAAATTCTTATAAATCTTTTGTGTTATTAATTCTTAAAGTTACGATTTCTCTCATAGGAATTTTTTTTTTTTAAACCCTTTCGGCTCAGAGGCCATTTAGGGGTTATTTCTTTATTAGTATACGGGGCGTTCCACCGCTGATTGCTCGGGGTCACCAATCCCGAACTTTCGCGGCGCTCGGCATCACTTAACCGCAACGATTGTGGTGACTGTTGCTCTTCTCCGTTGCCAGGCCCCCGGCCTCTCATAGGAATTGTATAGAGAAATATTTAGGCCTATGTATTTTTTGCATTTGTGTATTCCATTAATGTAAACAAATCCTCAAGAAGGCACTGAATTGGAATGGAATAATTATAATTTTCTTTGGCCCTCGGGGCTTGGTGTAGGGGTTAGCGTGCTAACCTCGTATACCAAAAGTCGCGGGTTCGGACCCCAGGCAGTCCGATGAATTTATTTAAGGTATTTGGATACCAAATGGCTTAAATAAAAATGCTTGGACTCCCAATAGATATATATTATATCAATACGAGTATCGTTAAAAGTCTTAAATGGCCTAAGTTGTCGAAAAGACTGTATGAATGCGTGTGTGAGTGTTGAGTGTGAATGAGAAAAAAAGTGGTGTTTAAAAAAAAAAATTCTTTTCACAATTAAGAAGAAAAGGCGAGGGGGGTCCAGGGGTGGCGAAGCCCCCTGTCTAGACAAAGGCGGGTGCCACTGGTTCTCATAAATAATAAGAAAAGGCGAGGGTCCGCCGCAGGCAGGCCCGAGCCAGCTGGATGGAGGTCCAGGGGGCGAAGCCCCCCGGCTAGGCGCGTGTATTCTTAAGATTTCTCTCCCCCCTCGTTCACCTTCTCAGTTCGGGAAATTGCTCAATCAGAGAGTGACACACAGATGGACGGACATTAGCAAATTAATATACACTTTATAGATATTTGCGGGCATCCTTGGTAAAAATTAATTTCAATTGAATTGGCTGCCAATCAATTTAAATAAATATGGTGGAGTCTAAGCAAGCATAGGCAGCCGAAAATCTCGGGGCCCTGTCAGCTAATAATTTTCCCAGTATGATTTTATTACACAACAGTTTTAGGCCCCCCCCCCCCAGCCCCGAAACATTCAAAATGTCTCCAAAAGCTCGTGGGAAAATCGAAATTTATATTTATTTTAAAAATATTTTCATAAAGCATTCTTATTGAAAAAAACATAATCTTAAAATATGTTTATAAAGGGATGGGGGGGGGGAATCTGTTCCGCCCACCCAACACTGAAAAATAATTATACTCCCCTGCGATGTTTGCTTGCCAATTTTAGGGGTTCGCATTTTCGGCTAAAATTAATTTCCATTGAATTGGCCACCAATCACTTTAAATAAATATGGCGGAGTCTAAATGACCTCAGATGCCGAAAAAGAGTTTAAAAAAATCTGTTGCAGGGCCCCTAAAAGGCGTGGGGCCCAATGTCGATCGCCTAATGGGTAATCCGGCACTGTTTGAGGGTTTGAAATGCAAATACATTTTGGAAATGATTGGTTCTTTAGTTCGCCATTTATATACCCTTTTCTTTTATTTCCTTTAAAGCAATTAAAGTTTTTTTTTTTTTTAACAAAAGATGTTTGAAATATAAACCAAATAAAAAAAAAAAACAAGAGAAGAAGAGCGTAAAGAAATTGAATTATGTCCTTATAGAATCACTCAAAGAAACAATTGAATCGGTCATTTTGAAAAGGGATTTTCTCTTTCTCTCTCAAAGGGGATATTGTTCCATATGAAAGACAAAAAAAAAAAAGAAAGAAATATGGAGGATATTAAAAATTTAGATGAGATAAATCTTAAAAGAATAATAAATCTTGTTTCTGTTTTTGTTTTGTTTTTGTTTTTTTGTGTATGGCAAAAAAATAAAACTTTTACGAAAATTACTTTCACTGATTCGTTTTTATACAATAAAAAAAAAATTAATTTTAAAATATAGGCAACAAGTTAGAGAACTTTACCACTGATTTTTTGATAATATCCGTTCAATGGATTGTTATAGACAGTGCCGGATTACCCATTAGGCGATCGCCCATGGGCCCCACGCTTTTTAGGGCCCCGCGCAACATTACATTTTTTTAAACTCTTTTTCGGCATCTGAGGTCATTTAGACCCGTGTAAAACCCGGATATAAGATTAAGGTGGCTGTAGATATAGTTGATACAGGACAGAGGAGTTGGCAGCCAATATGTTGCAAGCTGTTACTTAAGCGAATCACTGGAAGCATACAAAAAGACATTATTTATATTCCATATTATGTAGTATATAAAGAAATATTTCAATTATAAAAACCCTATACTTTAATACTCTCTAATTGACTGATGATGGCATTAGTAGAATAAAGTCGAAACGTTTCAACCCTTGAGAGTTTTCATTTAATATAGAGGCTCACATATGGCTGCCAACTCCTCTTTCCTGTATCAGTCACTATTTATTTAAGTAAATGAACGGTAGATTAATTTGCTCAGGGGCCCACATCTTGTGGGTACGTGGATGGCGACCACGAGCTGCCTGAGCTGGGACTGGTAGTCCTTCTGCTCTTTACATGTCTGTCTCTTCCTTCTATATTATTAACAGGCATCAGACCGTGCGACGGGCCTGCCTGTTCTATTTCTTCCTATAGCAAAAAAAAAACATTCTGCCGACCCCGCACTGCTGGAATAAGACTAAAAAAAAAAAGAAAAAAAAAATATAATACTTGGAGATGTAGTAGTTGGGTTTTGGGGTAAAAAAAAATAAAAAAAAATTTTTATATTTTTTTTTTCAATTTGGCTTACAAGTTTTTGCGCAAGAAACTCCTGAATCGGCAATTTGCCTTCATCAGAGCAATAACTGTAAAAAATTGCAAAAATTAGCAATGATTAATCACAAGCCATCTACCGTTCATTTACTTATAGAACACTGGACTACACTAAAATTATATTTATTTAAATTGATTGGTAGCCAATTCAATTGAAATGAATTTTTACCGTGCATGCTAACCCGCGACCTCTGGTAAAAGCGGCAAGGGGAGTATATATAAATATTTTTCGGAAAGGGGGAACTCATTTTTGAATATTCCCCCCTACTCCCCCTTTATAAACATATTTTAAAATTATATAATGCTTTATAAAAATTTTTAAAATGTATATACATTTTGATTTTTCTACGAGTCCCATGGGGACATTTCGAACATTTCGGGAAGGCCCGGGCCCCGTGTGGCCCCGAAAATTCGACTGCCTAAGGGCCTCCATCTTGCTTAATCCGGCACTGGTTGTAGATATGAGTTCACAGCTGGAGAAAAATTTCTTAATTATTGTTCGAGATCTATATAATATATTTGAATAAGATATTAATATTCAATAATATGGGGGAATATCTCATTTTTTTCCACACACAGTCATTTCGGTAACTCAGGGCATATAAGACATTAACGATACTCATTTTTTTATTAATATATATTGGGGGTCCATGCATATTTATTTAAGCCAATTGGTATTCAAATGGCTTAAATAAAATAATCGAACTGCCTGGGATCCCAACCCGCGACCCTTAGTTTAGAAGTATAGAAGCTCGCTAGCAACTACACCAAGACCCGAGGGCAACTACAGTAGTTAAAACACATATGTTATCTCCCACAAATACATCAATATTCTATTCAATGGATAATAAAATTTAATGAGAGAGGGAGAGAGAGAGAGAGAGAGAGAGATTTAATTAATATGTAAATAGAAATTTGAAATTAAAATCTTTTACTATAATTAACATACGGGGAATAATTTCATTACAGTAATTAGAAGAGAATAATTAAATTTTTACTTGCTCTTACCTATGTATATGTTAATATATATAGAGAGAAAGTATTGGATTCATGTCAAAAATTCGATGTCGAGATTTTGATGGATCTTCACGTTTTGAGGTCCCCTGAATCCAAAAAAGTGGTTTTCGCGACATGGTCTGTCTGTGTGTGTGTCTGTCTGTGTGTCTGTGAACAAAATATCTCAAGAACGAAAAGAGCCAGGAGGTTGAAATTTTATATTTAAGTTAGGCACCCCCATGGGACGTGACACGAAGCTTTTGAACAAAATCGACCAAAAAGTACTAGTACTTTACTGATGTACTTTTTCAGTTTTTTTCGGGATTTTCTCTAAATTTGCTCCAACGATTTTTTTTTAAATTCAAAAATCAATTATTTTTTAGATTCTCTTTAAAATGTATATGCTCATTTTGTGATTGAAATCTTCTGAAGACCACTTTACTCTTGTTCTCCATAGAAAAGATAGGAGAAATGGTTGCCATGGTAACAAAATATAAACATTTTGCCATACTTATAAATTTTACATCTTGAAATTCGAATGTACCGTACTGTCGGAAACTAAATACATGTCGACACAAAAAATCTGGTGTGACAAGCACAGTACACAACTTTCGATTACCGAAGGTAAGAGAAAGTTGTGTGCTGTGCGCCAGTCCCACCAGATTTTATATTTAAGTTAGGCACCCAGAGAATTTGGCTGGGGGGGGCATGGGACTAGCCATCCTCGCTGGGGAGGGGGGCCTTGGGACCAGCCAGGGAATAAACGGGAAGGGACATCACGTAGTAAAAAAATGGAGTGGGCTGATACAGCGTCCCCTACTGGTGTCTACCATTTTTGGCGCCATATTTAAATATAAAATCGAAAGGTTTCTTGCCAGGAAATAAGGATTTTCTCCCGAATGAATCGAAAAACTATATGCTAATGATTTCTCACTCAAATGAATCTTAAGGGTTCTCGCCCAAATGAATAAAGTTGTTAGTGAAAAGGTTTTTTTTTTTTTTTTGATAAATAAAAGACAAAGTTCCAAGTGAACATGTGCATTTATTAAAAAAGAAAAATAAATTGATTAAAGAAAATAAACATTATTTTTGTCCTTGAGAAAAACGAATAAAAAATATACAATATATTTGTTAACATATTAATATAATATTAAAAAAATGACTAAAGCATATAAAACATTTCTTTTTTCTCGAAAATTTCTATAAAAGGTCTCGAGTTTAAAGTTAAAATAATAAAATTAATATCAAATGATTAAAGAATAACATTTAAATATAATATTTAAAAATTAATACCTCCAAACTTCCAAGAAAATATAAATTCAGCTAAGAACATCATGTTTATATAAAAATGATTAAGACTATAAAAAATTGAATGTACGGTATGTAAAATATATAATATAAATGAGTTATGGATTTCTTGTACATGTATAAAGGCTAAATAAAATAAAAAATAACAAAATCAAAATAGTTAGATAAAAGTTAACAAGAAAAAACATTAAACTACTAATATTGTGTATATATACATGGGCGTAGCCAGGGGGAGGCAGGGGGGCCGTTGCCCCCCCCCCCCCCTGGCTGGTCCTAAAAATTAAAAAAATATATATATATATATTTCCCATTGGAAATTTTTTTTTAACACCCCAATTCACTACATTAATTTAATTTTTTTTTAATTTAAATAAATAATTAATACTCTATGTATATATTAATTGCAAACCCCCCTCTTTTTTGCCCTAACGAGGGGTTGGTCCCCCCCCCTAACAAGAAGTCTGGCTACGCCCATGTGTATATATACAAGTGGTAAAAGATATAAAAATTGAATGTATATAAAGTATATAATATAAATGAGTTAATAAATAATTATAATATTAAATAAATAAATGCAACTGGCTGTCGCCTGGAAAACAAAACAATTTCATATTGGATGTTCCTGGATTCGCATTTTTACAGTTAGGAACACAACATCGTTTTCTTAAGGGTATCATGCTGTTTACGAATAAATAATGAAAAAAACAAATTAATATATTTCTATAAATGCCAATGAATCAAAGAGAAACCAAATGAATAATTATGATGACAAATAAAAAATCATAACAATTTTAATAAATTAATAAAATATGTAAAATGTATTTAAAAAAATATGGACTTTGTATTTTTAAAGTGTTTAAAAAAATGTATTGCTTAATATATGGAATAAATAAGTTGAGCTAAAAAAACCAACCTAATTTTGAAAGTTTGAATAATCCCGATTGATGATAAATATGACGTATATTGTTTAGACAACTTTTCAAATAGTTGAAATGGCTGTTGATAAGGTAGACGACTTGGGGCCGATAGTATAAAGCTAGTTCAAAGTTTGAACCTCGGTCAACAGGCGATTTGACCGAGAATTGCGTAGTATAAAACTTGACCGCCAGTCAAATTAGCTTTGACCGAGGTTCAACTTGACCGGCCGAATTCGGCCAGTCAAATTTTTGACCGGAGTTCAAATAGCCAATTTTGACAGCTGGCCATAGGTGATCACGTATTTTTAAATACATAAACAAAAATATAAATACCAAACAAAGTAAAAATACAGTTTATTATAAAATTGACAATATATTTTAATTTAAAGTATAAATAATAGTTAGTAATGTTGGTAAAATTTTAAAATTATATAAATATTCACAAAATAATAATAATAAATTTTATATTAATAATAAGGGAATAAATATTAATAAATAAAAAATAATTTATATATATTATTTATTTTTTAGCAAAAAGCTTGTCCTCAGGCCTTTTTTTTATCCTTTTTTTTTTTTCTTTTAAAAAGAAAAGTTATTCGAATAAAATAATATATTTGTAATCGTGTCTACTATTATGTTTGATATGATTGCCTGATTGTGAGGAGTCGACAAATCGGATTTGACGGAATATATATTATAAACTATAATTGATAGTGGCTAAACGTGTTTTTTGACAGCAATCAACTAAAAAAAATTCACTCAAATGAGAAAGATGCCAAAATAAAATAATACTATTTTTTTTTTGTATTATATTTGTAAATTGTTTTTTTGTTGAAATTAAAAAAAAAAAAAATATTACAATATTTTTGCGTTCTCTGGAAATGTTTGTTGCTCCATATATAACTAATTTTTAATCAAGAACCCCCCTCCCTGGTCAATGGTGTTTCGATTTATTTATATTTTTATATGTGCCCCTTTACTGATGTTTAAATTTGGCCATCTTAGCAATAATTTTAAAACAGCAAGCTGACAGCAACTCAAAAATCATAAAAATGAATTCAAAATAAATATGAAGTTAGCAACAGGCGAGTTTGTCAATGGTATGAGCTTCGGTCATGGGACCGGAGTTCATTTTTTTTTATACTACGGAACTAGATTTGACTGCGGTCAAATGTTGACTGAGGTTCACTTGACCGGCGGTCAAAAGTTGACTTGACCGAGCGTTATACTATCGGCCCTTGGTGGCTTGGTTTCTTCCCAGAAATTGGCAGTCAATGTTTTTGACGTAGATAATTTTTTTCCGCGACTACTAGCACCTCTATCGGCCAATGCTGTCTCTACGTATACCAATGAATCAGTCTGAACATAGGAACTATATCTCAAAAAACGCTTCAAGTTTCTCCATTGACTTGTCCCCCCCCTGGGACCAGCTATTCTCGGAGTGCCTGGAAAGCCCCATATTTTGTCAATTTTTCTTGGGGCATGTTCTGGGGGTGGATGGGCGGGGGGGGGGGGGGAGGCCGGCACCATGGTAACAAAATATAATTCCCATGTAGAACCAGAATTACGAGTAAAGCTTAATTGGAATCTATAATTGACCATTTTGCATCGCTCAAAGCGAGGAGAGCAATTTTATCAAATTTATCCTTGCTCACTGTTTGGAAATTTTGCGATTGCTCGTCTGCGGCCAATCAGCGCCCTGACAGGCACATACACACTACACACAGGAAGTCAGTGACTAGCGCTTTATATATAGTAATGATGATTACTGTTTAGGGAACTTTTATCTAAGTAAATATACACTATAAAAAAAACTTCCAGAAAACTTCCTATACAAGTATAGGAACTCTGTTACATAAACTGTTTATGAATATATATGAGAAAGTTCAATTTGCTGCCAGCCTAACCAATTTCTTGTATATTTTAAAATTAATTATTTTGGTGAAATTGTTAATTTTAATTTTAATTTTAATTTTTATAGGTATTTAGTTGAATTACTTTATAAAAATTATTTAATTAGTATGACTTCATAAATATTTAAATAGTTTAGAGCGCGAATTTCAAACCAGAATTTAATAAATTTAGATTTGTGAAATAAATTTTAAAAGAAAGAAAGTTTCCTTAAAATAATTTTAAAATAATATTAATAAAAATTCCTTGAGGTAGTCAAGTTATTTGAGAACGTTTAGACCAGTGATTCTCAACTTGTCGTGGTACACTTTTAACGATTTCAAAATTTGGCGGCACACAAAGAAGTTAAGTTTAAAAGTTGGCAATTTGTTCATAAACTTTTATATTAATTTTATTTCATATCCTGGGTATATTAAAATTAAACCACGAAAGTATATGAAAAATGATTGAAAATTAATATTTTTTTTTACAGTGTAACTACGTATTACTGTGTCAAAAATTATGTAAAAACTTGTGGACATGAAGGCCACAATAGCCTTTTGCATTAAAAAAAAAAACTTTTGGAGGGGGGGCTTATTATTATACACCCGTCAAGTCTGTCTGCGGCCCAGGTAATAATAATGGAAACGTAATTCAATCATCACATATTATCTATTTAATAGAGGAAATGTTTTTTTTTTTTTTTTTTTGATATGTCTCTGGTGTCAAAGAACGATTTCCTTTTTTGTTGTTAGCAGATCTGTAACTTAGAGTTAACCAGAAAGAGCTTTCTAACGAAATTAATCCTGAGTTCAATCCCAGGGGTTGAGTAACCTTTCAAAGAAGGGTTTAAGCCCTATAATTCGCGATGTCCTAACAACAACAACAACAACAACAGCAGCCCACGCGTAAGCAGGTATATCGACCTCAAAGGGTATTTTAAAAGACATCTCTCTCCGATCATGGGGATTATCTAAAGGGAAATAAATAAAACTAAAAAAAAAAAAAAAAGGAGGTGCCTGGATTTAATCTCTAAGCTATTTTAAAAGTGAAATTTATTATTCTCTTGTTGAAAACAAAACAAAAACAAAATTTATAAAAACCCGAGACTTTTTTTTTAGAAAAACTTAAGCCTAATGCACACTTGGCGACGCATTTATATAATTTTTATTTATTTTTACTTTCTCTTACCTCTATATATGTTAATATATATAGAGAGAAAGTATTGGATTCATGTCAAAAATTCGATATCGAGATTTTGATGGATCTTCACGTTTTGAGGTCCCCTGAATCCAAAAAAGTGGTTTTCGCGACATGGTCTGTCTGTGTGTCTGTCTTGGTTCAATTTAAAGGATGAAGGAATTGAGCTAGGAGGTTGAAATTTTATAAATAAACTAGACACCCACCTAGTGCGTGAAAATAAGCTTTTAAACAAAATCTGTCAAAAAGTACTAGTACTTTACTGATGTAGTTTTTCAGTTTTTTCCTATTTTCTCAAAATTCGCTCCAACGATTTTTTTTTAAATTCATTCAACTATTTTTTAGATGCTCTTTAAAATGTATATTCTCATTTTGCCATTGAAATCTTCTGAAACACACTTTACTCTTGTGCTTCATAAGGAAGATAGGAGAAATGGTTGCCATGGTAACAAAATATAAATATTTTCCCATATTTTTTTTTTTTTTTTCTTTTTTTCCCCCCCCCCCCCCTTTTTTATTTTTTTTTAATAAGGTTGGGAGTGTCCATATTAATAGATTTTACAACTTAAATTCTAATATAACGGCGAAAACTAAATATATGTCGTCACGAAAAATCTGGTGTGACAAGCAAAGAACACAACTTTCGATTTTTGAAGGTAAGAGAAAGTTGTGTGCTATGCGACAGTCACACCAGATTTTTCAATTTTATTTAAGTAAATAAGAACTAGATCTAAAAATGTCTCGTCCGGGGTCTAAATGATCTCCGATTCCTGAAAAAAATTGTTTTTTTTTTAAATTTAAATTTATTTAAATGATATAGCCCCATTTATATAGGCCTATATACTGTATATTTACCTTTTAAAAACTATGTGCTCCTGATAAACCGTGACAAACAGTACACTTTTATTTTGTTATCGGAACGTGTAAATAAGAGTTCCGATCTTTACCGATAGTCCCCGAACGTACACGAAGACAGTGACACTTGTCGCTTGAAAAAAATGGTGGCGAAAAAAAACTCTCGCGTCGCGTCGCCCAAGTGTGCTCTAGGCTTTAATCTAATATATTTTAAAAATCAGAAGGGGGGGATTTCGGGATTACAATTTTTAAATTGAAAAAATTGTATAGTTATCTTTTTATTTAAAAAATAAATTTTTTTTTATTTTAAACTAAGCCCGATTGGGGACTTCGCCCCTCTAAGTAGACGAATGACTTGTTTCAAAGTTCCAAGCACTTTACAGAGCCTTATATAAATTTTAAAAAAATTTCATGGTTCTAGAACTAAAATTCTTATAGTTTCTGTGATAATTTGGTCAATCGTTTTATGCTAAATGTGCTGATTACACTGTGCTACAGGAAAAAAAGCCCCGAGAAAATTCCTTCAGATTCTTAAGTAAAACAACCTCCTGAATCCAAATATGACCTTGGTTTTCCCCCAGCACGTACCGTTTTCGGGGGTAGCCCCTACTTATTTCCACCCCTTTTCGTTAATTATAGGGCTACGAAAAAAATTTGGAGGGATGAAAAGGAATATTTTAGCCTTAACATTTCTTCAGAAGGTCTAGAGAAGTGAAAAGTTAAAAAACATTAACATTTGGATCCAAGGGGGGGATGTGGGGGAGGATTTTGTCCCTTGAAATGCAAAAAAATCATTAAAAATGATCGATTTTTTTCTGATTTTTTCACTGATTTTCTACATTTTTTTTTTAAAAAGACCTTTAAATTTGTAAAGATCAGCTCAAAAAAATAAAAGTTATAGCCGCATATTTGCCAATTTGACCAACTGTGCAGCGAGGGGCTGTGAATCTTCCATCTTCTTAGTTGAGGGATGCAAATGAATAAATGTTTCTTTAAAGGTGCTGTACCCCATCAACGTTAAATATTTAATAACACTTTATTATTATATTTAACAAAAAGTGAAAACCGATCTTTGTAAATATAGAAATAAAAAAGGTTTGTTGTTATAAATTATCCAACAAAAAGGAAAAATGACAGTTATTTTCTAATGTAAACATTTATTATCTGATAAACCAATATTTAAATAATCCCTTTTGAAATGATTATTTATTCAAAAATCGTTTCCAATGGAGGTTGTTATTAGAAGTTACAAACATTATTTAATTAATAATAAAAGTTTTGTTTATCTCAAAAAGGTTTTGTTCAGGTCAATTTGATAAAAATCAAAACAATTTTAATATGCAGAAGGAAAAAAAAATAAACAAGAAAGAATTAATCGATCTATAGTTTAAAAGATATAATTTTAACCGACTTTAAGGTTTTGGGTTAAAGCACTTTATTAGATTAAAAGCTAATTTTTAAATATGTTATTAATCACTATCACATACGTATAAAATAATTTTTTGAAGCAGACCTGACGCAGGGTTATCGTATAATTAATTTTTTTTTTAATTGAAATTTAACATGTAGTCTATGGGGAATGTTGACGAAACGCACACATATCGAATTATATAGCCACCTCTGCAATAGGTAAAAAAAAACAAAAAACTTCTATTCTTATCAATTAACTATCGTAGAATACGTTAAAAATAAAATCAAAAGTTTCTGATGGGGGATTTTAAAGATATTTTAACAAGAAATCAAAAAATTCCCGAAAATGACAGTCGGCCATATTTAAAAATCTGGTGTGACTGGCGCACAGCACACAACTTTCTCTTACCTTCGGTAATCGAAAGTTGTGTACTGTGCTTGTCACACCAGATTTTTTGTGTCGACATATATTTAGTTCCCGACAGTACCGGAACATTTGAATTCAGATGTAAAATTTATAAGTATGGGAAAATATTTATATTTTGTTACCATGGCAACCATTTCTCCTATCCTTCCCTATGAAATACAAGAGTAAAGTGGTCTTCAGAAGATTTCAATCGCAAAATGAGAATATACATTTTAAAGAGCATCTAAAAAATAATTGATTTTTGAATTTTAAAAAAAATCGTTGGAGCAAATTTTGAGAAAATCGAAAAAAACTGAAAAAGTACATCAGTAAAGTACTAGTAATCTTTGGCCGATTTTGATTAAAAGCTTATTTTTCCGGTCCCGGGGGTGTTTAACTTAAATATAAAATTTCAACCTCGTAGCTCAATTCCTTCATGCTTAAAATTGAACACACACATACACACCCACCCACCCACACACACACACACACACACACAGACAGACCATGTCGCGAAAACCACTTTTTTGGATTCAGGGGACCTCAAAACGTGAAGATCCATCAAAATCTCGACATCGAATTTTTGACATGAATCCAATACTTTCTCTCTATATATATATTACATATATACATAGGTAAGAGAAAGTAAAAATAAAGAAGTCACGGGACTAGACAAATGTGGCAACTTCGCATATATATAGAATACCGGACCACACTAAAAACTTGAATCTATTTATTTAGATTGATTGGTAGCCAATTCAAATAAAATGAATTTTTGTCGAGGATCCGAACCCAAGACCTGTGGTAAAAGTGGCAAGAATGTTTTATTCAATAGGAAATGCTTTATGAAAATGTTTAAAATATAAGTTTATATAAATTTCTATTTTCCCACGAGTCGCGTGGAGACATTTTGCCAGGGGGGGGGGGGGCTAAAACTGATGTGTAATGAAATCATATTAGAAAAACTATTAGCTGACAGGCGCCAGAGATTTCGACGGCCTATGGGCTGTATGCCGGATAAAAAAATCTTAATTAAAGAAAAAAAATTCTATTAAGAGGATATTTAGAAAATATCAACGAATCTGGATGTTACAAAAATTTTGTAGAAACTAGAGTTGATTGATTTTGAAGGTTTACTCTTGGACTGGGACTCAGAAGAAGTAGACCATTAGCCACCGCGATAAATTTCAATTGAATTGGCTACAAATTAATTGAAATAAATAGGAGGGGGCATGGGCGTCCGCAGGATTTTTGCAGGGGAGCAAGGATTTTTTTGCAGGGGGGGGCAAGTCACTTCAAGATAAGTTAAAAAAAACGTATTTTGATATTAATAATGTTATACATCCCTTAGTATTTAAAGCTTTCAAACCGCGGCAAGGTGGATGTTTACTGTGAAAGATTTTTTTGTATTTTTTTCTTTGTTTTATACATTTTTTTGTATCATTTTAATTTTCCAGGGGGGGGCAAGTGCCTGGTTGCCCCCCTGCGGACGCCCATGGGAGGGGGTATAAATGGCCTCTGATGCCGAACAAGACCTTAATTAAAATAAAATAAAAATAGTTTTTACAGTTGTACGAGCAAAGTGATCCAGTAATTAGTAAAAATTATTGGAGACAATTTTATTTGGCAAAGCAGAGTATCGGTCATTTAGTTGACCATCATCAGAACAAAACTGTATTTTGCAAATCAGTCGACGATCAAATAAATATATTTATGAGACAATAATTACTCATTTTTAAAGCACCAGATTGGGCCCATTGTGCCCCTGAGGTGAGATCTACTCCAACTTTCCTACCATAAGAGGAGACCTTGGCAAATGTTTGATTCATTTGAGACAAGCTGGATTCGAACCTGAGCTGTGTTGAGAGTTCGGACTACGTAATCCACAGCTTAGCCACTTGGCTCCTCAATATCCGACAATAATATTTACTAATTATTGGATCATATTACAAAACAGGTATTACCATGGTCAATGCTCTGCCGAATTAAAATCAATTATCCCACCCAATGCAACATATTCACGGAACACAAGGCACATCGTCCCAGCATCCCTATGCTGTTCAGATCACGACTAACAGAACAAATCAATTTCATTCTTCCTTTGTCCCCATGACCTCCCGTGATTGGAACAAGCTCCCTGCGTCTATCTTCCCCAAAACTTACAATCTTCAGACTTTCAAGTCTAACCTCAACAGGCATCTTCTCAGTTCCCGCAGTTGAGTTTCCCCTTTATGCTTCTCCTTTTGTTTTTATTTTCTTCCTGGCTGCATGTGACTACTGGTCATTATAGGTCTTCGGACCTTATGCACCCATTCCAAAAAAAAAAAAAAAAAAAAACTAGAGTGAACCTTAAAAATCTACCAACCACGCGTTAGCTCGGGTAACTCACTCAAATTCGGAGCATTCGAGTAAATATAAGAAATAGATGATATCCTTATAATGAAGGAATCAACAACAAATATCTCGCAGGAAGATAATAATAATAATAATAACGAGATCCTTACAAGGAAATTTTTATTTTTTAATAAAATCACATTTTTTTCTTTTTCTCTTACGATTAATAATAATAATATTATAGCTATGTCCATTTTGGATTTTCTTTTTGTCATAATAAAAGTTTTTTGTTTTTTTTTTATTAAGACATCTGAAAACTTTGCCCAAGAGAGAAGAGCGATATTAAACACGTCTGGTGTTGGAATATAAAAAACACGTGGGGTCTCAAGACAACATACTTGAATGTTCAATCAAGTTAAGAGAATTTTATTTATTTATTTATTTTTTTTTTTAATCACGTATGTTTTTTACTGTTTTTTTTTTTAACTTTTGGAGGCCCGATCAGGAAAGGAGGGAGTGGGGGTGGGGGGTTAAAACTCTCGTTGGTCCTTTAAATTTAAAATTTGACATTCCGCAGGGGCTGCGACACTTCTGAAGGAGTTGTTTAAAAAAATAAAATTTGTACCAAAAATAAAAAATCTATTTTCAATATTTACTGCTTGAAATAAACTATAGTTATTTTTCAAAAATTTTAATCTCATATGATATTTTATGCACAATAGAGAATCCTAATTTTTTTTTTAAATTTCTACATCTCTCAACAGAGACAAACTCCAATTACAGAAAGACAGGAGACATTGGCAATGTTTGAAAATTTTCATGGCAATGGTGTACATGGTTGCTTCACTTCTAGTCAACTAGCAAATTTATTCGAACGATAGCAAATCATCGATATAGCAAACAAGAATATGCTTAACCTTCGAGTTTAAAAAAAAATGAGTTTTTTTTTTCCCATATAATTAGGTATCTGAGGTATAAGGAGAGTTTTTTGAAGTCAGTAAATTAAAATAATTAATCAAAGCCTTCAGGGAGCAATTGCAAAATTTTAAAGTTTTAAATTTCCCTTTCTGACTCCACTTTCTGTAAATCTGGCCAATCAGCGAGAGAGCAGGCACATACACACAGGGACAAGAAGTCCATTTATTTCTGGTCCCTGTATGCATGTGCCAGCGCTTTATATATGGACCGTTTATTTTGAAAGTGGTGTAAGTCCATTAAAAAAAAAGAGATAATACATAATTTATGCTTAAATTAATGTAAATTTTCTATGTATAACTAGTTAGTGATAAATTTCTTAAAAAATTCCCACGTTTTGTACAATTGAAAATTGGTCGGTAAATAGATTTTTTAATAAACAGATATGTTAACCTTTCATTTTCTCGAAACAATATAAAATGGACTTACACCACTTTCAAAATAAACGGTACATATAATAATGATGATATTATTAGCTTAGCTTAACTAGATGTGAAAAGACTCATAACTTATCCGAAAGATAGCTAGTTTATTAGATGTGAAGTATATCATTTTCGCTACTCAAAAAAAAAAAGAACGTTAAAACCAGATTTTTTTTTTATCACTCGTACAAAATAAGATTTATTATAAAGAAGGTTGAGTATTCCAAAGGATTGAAGTTCGACATGTAAGAGAATAAGACAAATAGGGAGAGAAACAGCAAAAGATCGAATGTTTGAATTTGTTACAAAACAACAACAGCAACAGTAGTTGAAAAATTCTCTCTATAAAATAAAGTGATGTGACTAAAGCAGATCACGTAATTTTCTATCTGGGTGCTTTTCAGTGTTCCAATTCACACTTTTATTTATCGTGGGCTCTCTCTCTCTCTCTCACTTTAGATAAGGCAGACAGACCCTAAACTTACGCGTCATTTCTCTTATGGGATGAATATCCCATCCGAGTGTGGAAAAAATTGTTTGTTATTCAACAGCAACAATAAATACATTTTACTCATATCTATTTATTGTTATTAAGGGGGGCTTCAGGAGGGAAAATTGAATGTTTAGTCCGAAACTATTGTGGCATTTTAAACCTCGATATATGTTAATATATAGAGAAAGTATTGGATTCATGTCAAAAATTCGTTGTCGAGATTTTGATGGATATACACGTTTTGAGGTCCCCTGAATCCAAAAAGTGGTTTTCGCGACATGGTCTGTCTGTGTTCAATTTTAAGCATGAAGGAATTGAGCTACAAGGCCGGAATTTTATATTTAAATTAGGCACCCCCCTGAGGCGTGTCTTTTTTCTTAGAGAGCTCGGGAATGGGATTCTGATTAAATCAAGACAAACAGACAGACGGACACTCCGCACTATTATAAAGACTGCAGAAAGCTGCAACTTCTCTGGAAGTCGATTTAAAGGCATCCTTGCCTCGCTCTGTGCTTCTCGGCCTTTAATATACCCTCCCTGACACAGAAAATAAGCTTTTGAACAAATTGGACCAAAAAGTCTAATACTTTAATGATGTACTTACTTTTCCAGTTTTATTTTTTTTTTTTTTTTCAATTTTGTCAACTTTCTCTTACCGAAGAGTAAAAGAAAGTTGTGTGCTGTGCGCCAGTCACCCCAGATTTATTATTATTATTATTATTATTATTATTATTATTTAAAATTATAATAGCTGCAGATCAGGGGCGTATATAGAAATTTTTTTCGGGGGGGCCCGAACTCAAAAATTTTTCTGCGGAAAATTTTATTTTTTAAGAAACTAAATTTTTTTTTCACACGAAATTTTTTGCGGAACATTTTTTCTTTTGCGGAACAAAAGTTTCCCATCCTGCGGAAAAATTTGTTGCGCTGATGTCTGTATATCCCTATATATGTATATGTGTTTGGGAAATTTTCGGGGGGGGGCCCGGGCCCCCTCGCCCCCCCCCCCCCCTTATATACGCCCCTGCTGCAGATACACAAGCAGCATCCAACACTCTTCTCATCATTGTTAAGCATTAACAGTATTGTACGATGGAATGGCCGCAGAACGTGTGAACAGAATGGAGCATGTGGTTTGAAATATTATTATTAGAGGAATTTTTAATCAAAAACCACATTTTTGTATTAAATATTTATTAAAAATATAAATACTGTACAACGTGTCGACGACTGCTTATTCTGCAACCGTTATCAAGTACTGTGCTGCGACTCCAGTGAACCAACTGTCATGTCTGTTACGTGCCTTTTTATATACATCGACGTCAGCGCCATCTGTCGGCATTTCTGTGAAGTTAGATTCAAATTTTCCCGCATTTTTCACTCATTTCCATGAAGTTAGTCACAATTATCAATGCAAGTGTTTATATATATAAAAAGCATGATGTTACAATAAGTTTCTTGATTTTGATTTTAACATAGATGTTATAAAATATTATTATTAAATCATTCCAAAATTACACATATACATACGTGCTGTACATACAGAATAAGCAGTCGAAAGGTATTTATATTTTTAATAAATATTTAATACAAAAATGTGGTCTATGATTAAAAATTCCCCTAATAAGAATGGAGCATGCTCCATGAGGCATGAAATAGTTGCGCCTAGCCGCAAAGAAAGTGGCATGCTACGTTGCACGAAAAGAGGCATCGTCTAAACCCGGCTTAATGGTGGTCTACAGCGGTTTATTTTCAAATAAAAAAAAAGCCACTCGCCTCAAGCAAATTAATTAATTAAGAGAGAGGAGAAGCTTCGAATTAACTCAATTTATGTTCGTCTTTTTTTTTTTTAGGAAATATTACGCGGCACTAATTACTTATGCTAACAAAGTAGTAGCGCTGTGTATTTATCTAAGGCGAATGTTTATTCAACTTGTGCAATCATTTTACATACAGTACTCTATATTTAAAAAAAAAAGTTCATCTGTTAAGTCTGATTTAATTTTGTGTTTTTTTTTTTTTTTTTTTTATTAGCCTAATTTACCCTCAAAAGGCAGCCGCTATTATTTATTTAAATTTGATAAATATATGGGTTAATGTGAACAATACTATGGATGGATAATTTAACAAAATAAAACAGTATAAATTAACACATTTGTGTTTAATTTTAAATATTGTTTTATGGTTAAATTCATGTTTGTCTTTTGTAGAGTTCTAAAAAAAAAAAAAAAAAACAGACAACGTTGCACCATATTTACTTTTTCTCTAATATATAGAGAGAAAATATTGCTATTGTGTCAAAAATTTGATGGAAATAGAGCCTTGAATAAAAATAAAAATGGGTCCCTAAAATTTGGCCGTCTGTCTCTGTAAATAAGATATCTTATTCTATGTCAAAGCGCAATTTTTATATCTTTCTTCTTTATATATAAAAATGAAATGGAAAAAATGTATGTATGTATGTAAATATGTATGTATATGTTCAATAGAAATCCACAATTTTCAATGAATCTATTTGAAATTAAGTACTCTTATAGTACATTGATTTGGTAGCAACGTAGTAATAATTTGAATCTTAAATGAAATATTTTGGAAAATTAATTATAATCAAATTTCTTTAATATGGGAACACAAAATCAACATGTTGGCTTGAAAAAAGAGAGGCATTTGCTCTGTGAAACAGCTTTCTGGCTGACTATGGGCTGGGGGCGGGGCTACGCAGCAGTTGAAAAACGAAGGGAGGACGCATACGACTGACCCTTCAAACAGCCATAAATAGACCCTTTAATGCTGTGCCCAGTCAGTACCCTTGCCTCGCTTGAATTCAAGATCCTTCCTTAAAGAAAATTGTGTGCTGTGCGGACAGTCACATAAAAGATTCTAGCCGGGCGGACCCTCACCTTCCTTTCTTCAAGAAGATTCATTAACCAGTTTTGTTTTTTAGTTCCTGAATTCTCTTATCCATATGGAAAGACAAATATTTCGAAAATGTCGTGTAAAGGTGCTGTTGCTGTCCCTTGTCTAGGTAGGCCATCTTTTTTATCTTTCTGTTCTCCGTTCATACGAATAGCAGCTGATATTATTAATTTTAACCGGCTCTGAAGATGGCCTACACAAGGGGCCGAAACGTCAGCCTGGGACGGCTTTAATAAAATACATTTGGCTGCAAAAAAGTTTTGAAATTTTGTTATGACTCCGCCACAGAAATTCTTTATTAGATTTTGTTTTAAAGGAGGTCTACATTAGAATTAGAGTCCTAGTTACGCCACTGATACTTCTAATTTACTACACTTCTTGTTTTTCCTTGAAACGAGTATTTAAAACATTTTTTGTCCACAGAATAGAAGATTAAAAAAAGCCGTACTTGACTTTTCCTTCTGATGGTAAAAGAAAGAAGATAGTCAGGTCTATTCTCTAAAAACAGACGTTAAAATTTAAAATAAACAAATAGGTGTTAAAAAGTAATGTAAAAATAATCAGCGTTAAAAAAAAAAGCTATTCCAAATCACTTCCTTGCCTCAAATAGCTATTCTGTAATTTAAAGCCAAAGCGTTAACATTTAGTAAATAGAGTTAAAAATTAATACCATGTCTAGAGGGTGCCATTAATATTTTAACGTCGTGTTTAAAATAAACATGGCATCATTAACCTTAAAAAGGTTATGATTTTGATAGCTTTGAAATAAAAGCAACATGTTAACGTCGCTGTTTAAACTTTGTTTAGAGAATAGCATTTTTTTAACGCTGATTGTTTTTACATTACTTTTGTTTATTTTAAATTTTAACGTCTGTTTTTAGAGAATAGGACCTGATTATCTCTTCCCACCCATTTGAATCTTGTATTAATATTGCAGTAGAATCTTACATTGTAATATTTAACCTTTAGTAGGAATATTGCATGAACAATGCAGCGAACATTTTTCGCAATATTTCCTATGTCCGCCTCTTTGGGTTCAGGAATATTGCACATTTGAATGGAATATTGTGGCACACAAAAATATTGCAAGCACAGCAATATTACGCGGATATTGTGAGTATTGCACAATATTTCGAAGATATTGTGAGTATTGCAGCACATTACGGAATATTCCGGCAATATTGCATGGAATATTGTGGCAATATTGCTGGGTAAAAAAAAAAACTTGTTCATAGAGGGATTTGAACACGAGCTTGCATTTCCAATACTCAATGTCTTGATTCCAATATTCGACTCCTTTACTGCCTCGGACGCAGGGCCGGATCTGGTGAGGCAGTGGGTGCGCAGCCTCCGGGCGGCAGATATCAGGGGGCGGCAATTAAAGAAAGACGACAAAAAAAAGGTAAAATTATATGAATTTACAGAAAATTTTAAGGGAGGGGGTGGAAATTAAATTTTGCCCCCCTTAAAATCTCCTAGTTCCGGCCCTGCTCGGACGTTTTAGTTGCCATGAAATTTCAACACTTTTTAAGCTACTTAATTCGCATGCAGTACTATTAAATTTTTTTAAAAACAAAACTCACTTATAAAATTGTAAAAATAATAAATTTGGTAATATTTAAAATTAATTTTTTTTTTTTTTTAAATTTTTTAATTTTTTTTCTTTTCGGCATCTAAGGTGATTTAGACACCATCCTCTTTATTTCAAATTATTTGCAGTCAATTCAAATGAAAATAAATTTTTTCGTTAGACGGAAAGACCCCAGGCCAATGAAGGTAACGTTTTTTAGCTGGGCCTCCCGCAAACCTTTATTTCGGGCCCTATTATTAGACCTTACAAAAAAATATTTTTAAAATACAGTATATCCCTTTCGATCCCTGAGGACCCGCCTCTTTCAAAGACAAATTTTCATTAAATTTTTCCTTTTACAGCTTTTGGGGTTCCGGTCCGGCTCCGTGGGCCCCCAAGGTCCGGGGCCCCCCGCATTGCGGGTCTGCGGGGGCGTACGTTACGCCACTGCCCTAGGCTCAGCCGCCCTCCAGCCACACGGGTCATCACGGGCATTAATAATTTAATTAATATGAATATTATAAAGTTGATATGATAATTTTAACCCTATATTCACTATTCAATGTTGCCATCAATACGTTGCAATATTCACACTAATATTGGACCCTGCAATATTGCTGCACATTCATACTTCAATGTTGCCATTGCAACATTGTGCCGCAATACTGCTTCAATATTCACCAATGCTGCCACTCGTAATATTTCAGGAATATTGCTGCAATATTTACACTCAACATTGCTAATTGCAATATTGCTAGAAAAATATTCAGCATTCAATAAAACGCAGAAATATTGATGCAAATACTGCAACAATATTCACACTTCAATATTGCAACGGCAACATTGATGCAATATTAAGCGCACATTCACCAATTCACTCACAGCAATATTGTCGCAATATTCACACTTCAATGTTGCCACAGCAACACATGCAATATTTCTGCAATGTCCTCACTTCAATATTGCGCAGCGAAATTACAGCAATGTTATCTAAAATATTGTCAACACAGCAAGGTTGGCAAAATTGCTGCAACATTATTGCAATATTCCAGGCTGTCTGGGTT
>JAKCPI010031271.1:0-25200 GCA_023213315.1 Euborellia annulipes
GGGTCCGACCGAAACAAGATTTTCAGCCGAAACCGAAACCGGAAACCGAATATTCGGCCTCAACCTTAGTTTCGGCCGAAACCGTAACCGAAACCGAAACTTGTATTTCCTATAAAAATTTTTTTTCATTTTACCTTTTTTTTTTTTGAATTTTTTTCCCTCCCGTGAAAATCATTTTACCTTTTTTTAGGGAGACTAAAATTTTTTTCTCCCTCAAGTGCAAATTATTTGACCTTTTTTTTTTTTTTTTGCATGCGAGTCTCATCCCATTTTTTTCAGACTCTGGTTTCGGCCGGCCGAAAGGTTCGGCCACTTTTTGGCCGAAACCGAAACTACGGCCGAAACCATGATTTTTGGCCGAAACTGGCCGAAACCGTAACCGAAACCGAATATTCGGTCGGTTCCTACTTAAAATAAATAAAATATATATTTTTTTGTTTGTTTTTGTTCGTGTATGTCCGATGTTTCCGTGGAGAAAATCCTTGAGATTTTTTTCCTTGAGGACGCCCTTCACGTGTATGGGGCTTTAAGCACAGATCAAACACAACCAATTGGACAGCACCAAGTTAAAAATTGTTTATAAATATAGGGCCATCTATACGCTTGTCCTGGAAATAACAGTAAGTGGGGGGAGGGGGAACTTGCTCCCAGAGAGATTTGAATTCGAACTTATTGCAATTTACATGTTTTGATACTGACTCCTTTACTCTCTCATACACTTGGCTCGATGATATTTCGAAGCTTTTTTAAGCTACCGGTACTTAAATTGCATGTAGTACTATTAAATTTTTTTTTTTTAAAAAAGGTCATTTATAAATTGTAAAAAATTTATAATTAAAAGTAATTTATTCATTTATATCCAGATTTTTAAGCCACTGACAGCGTAACATGTCTTTTGAAGGAAAGCAGCCTAGTAGTGCCATCTACCCAGACAGCCTGGAATATTGCAGTAATATTGCAGCAATTTTTATAACCTTGCACAATATTGACAATATTGGAGCAACATTGCTGTAATTTCGCTGCGCAATATTGAAGTGAGGACATTGCAGAAATATTGCAGCAATATTGCTGTGGCAACATTGAAGTGTGAATATTGCGACAATATTGCAGTGGCAACATTGAATAGTGAATATTGCAGCAATATTGCATCAATATTGTGTTGCAATATTAAAGTGTGAATATTGTTGCAATATTGCATCAATATTGCTGTTTCAATATTGAATACTGAATATTTCAACAATATTGCAGTGGCAATATTGAAGTGTAAATGTTGCAGCAATATTCCTGAAATATTACAGTGCAAGGGGCGGATACAAGGGGGGGGTAAAGGGGTAATTACCCCCCCCCCCCCCCCCCGAGACTCGAAAAAATACCCTTTTTTCGCAAAAAAAATTTATTTTTAATGTAAAATTTTTAAAATTAATACTTAAAAATTTGATGTGTATTTATATTCTGGCAAACAATTACAGAATGCGCTTTTAAATTGCCGAAATTAAAAAAAAAATAGTGTGCTGTGCGACGAGTCACACCAGATTACCCCCCCCCGAGAAACACCTCTGGATCCGCCCTTGTTACAGTGGCAACATTGAAGGGTGAATATTGAAGCAATATTGCAGCACAATGCAGAGGCGTACCGAGGCATTTGGGGGCCTGGGGCGGCACTAGAAGAGGGGGGCCTTATATTGAATTTTTTTTTTTTTGGGGGGTGCTCATCTTTAAATATCCCTCTCCTCCATACATAAAAATATTTTTAAAATACCGTATATCCCTGAACCCCGGTCCCGGGGCCTCTCGAAGAGAATTTTTCATTAAATTTTGTTTTTACTTGAGCCCTGAGGGCCCCGGGGCCTCAAAAAGAGAAATTTTCATTAAATTTTGATTTTTTAACTAAATTTTTCGTTTTTTACTTGAGCCCTGAGGGCCCCGGGGCCTCTCAAAGAGAAATTTTCATTAAATTTTGATTTTTTAACTAAATTTTTCGTTTTTTACTTGAGCCCTGAGGGCCCCGGGGCCTCTCAAAGAGAAATTTTCATTAAATTTTGATTTTTTAACTAAATTTTTCGTTTTTTACTTGAGCCCTGAGGGCCCCGGGGCCTCTCAAAGAGAAATTTTCATTAAATTTTGATTTTTTTAACTAAATTTTTCGTTTTTTACTTGAGCCCTGAGGGCCCCGGGGCCTCTTAAAGAGAAATTTTCATTAAATTTTGATTTTTTAACTAAATTTTTCGTTTTTTACTTGAGCCCTGAGGGCCCCGGGGCCTCTCAAAGAGAAATTTTCATTAAATTTTGATTTTTTAACTAAATTTTTCGTTTTTTACTTGAGCCCTGAGGGCCCCGGGGCCTCTCAAAGGGAAATTTTCATTAAATTTTGATTTTTTAACTAAATTTTTCGTTTTTTACTTGAGCCCTGAGGGCCTCGGGGCCTCTCAAAGAGAAATTTTCATTAAATTTTGAATTTTTTAACTAAATTTTTCGTTTTTTACTTGAGCCCTGAGGGCCCCGGGGCCTCTCAAAGAGAAATTTTCATTAAATTTTGATTTTTTTAACTAAATTTTTCGTTTTTTACTTGAGCCCTGAGGGCCCCGGGGCCTCAAAAAGAGAAATTTTCATTAAATTTTGAATTTTTAACTAAATTTTTCGTTTTTTACTTGAGCCCTGAGGGCCCCGGGGCCTCAAAAAGAGAAATTTTCATTAAATTTTGAATTTTTAACTAAATTTTTCGTTTTTTACTTGAGCCCTGAGGGCCCCGGGGCCTCAAAAAGAGAAATTTTCATTAAATTTTGATTTTTTAACTAAATTTTTCGTTTTTTACTTGAGCCCTGAGGGCCCCGGGGCCTCAAAAGAGAAATTTTCATTAAATTTTGATTTTTTTAACTAAATTTTTCGTTTTTTACTTGAGCCCTGAGGGCCCCGGGGCCTCAAAAAGAGAAATTTTCATTAAATTTTGATTTTTTAACTAAATTTTTCGTTTTTTACTTGAGCCCTGAGGGCCCCGGGGCCTCTCAAAGAGAAATTTTCATTAAATTTTGAATTTTTAACTAAATTTTTCGTTTTTTACTTGAGCCCTGAGGGCCTCGGGGCCTCTCAAAGAGAAATTTTCATTAAATTTTGAATTTTTAACTAAATTTTTCGTTTTTTACTTGAGCCCTGAGGGCCCCGGGGCCTCAAAAAGAGAAATTTTCATTAAATTTTGAATTGTTAACTAAATTTTTCGTTTTTTACTTGAGCCCTGAGGGCCCCGGGGCCTCAAAAAGAGAAATTTTCATTAAATTTTGATTTTTTTAACTAAATTTTTCGTTTTTTACTTGAGCCCTGAGGGCCCCGGGGCCTCAAAAGAGAAATTTTCATTAAATTTTGATTTTTTAACTAAATTTTTTGTTTTTTACTTGAGCCCTGAGGGCCCCCGGGGCCTCTCAAAGAGAAATTTTCATTAAATTTTTTTTTATAAATATATGGGGGCCTATGCTGGCTCGGGGCCTGGGGCGGACCGCCCCCCGCCCCCCCCTCGGTACGCCACTGGCACAATGTTGCAATGGCAACATTGAAGTATGAATATTGCAGCAATATTGCAGGGTTAATATTGAAGTGTGAATATTGCAGCAATATTGAAGTGGCAACATTGAAGAGTGAATATAGGCTTAAAATTATCATATAAACTTTATAATATTCATATTAATTAAATTAATTAATGCCCGTGATGACCCGTGGCTCAGAGAGAAGACACTAGCTTCTTGAGCCTGGGGTCCAGGATTCGCTTTCCGTCCCCAGCGAGAAAAATTTATTTCATTTGAATTGACTGCAAATAATTTGAAATAAATAGGGATGGGGTCTAAATCACCTTAGATGCCGAAAAAGAGAAAAAAAAAAAAATAAATAAATAAAAAAAAAAAAAAAAAAAAATTAATTTTAAATATTAAAAATTATTATTTTTTTACAATTTATAAGTGATTTTTTGTTTAAAAAAAAATTTAATAGTAGAGGTAAAGGTGGTAATATGAGCCCTGTAGGTATTATGAGCCCCCAATATATCTCGTCATAGGGTTCACACAATCTAATGGGGATTGATGGAAACACTGTGTTCCGTTCTTTTTTAGGCCTCTAGAGTGCTTTGGTTTAGTTGTTGATGATAGATGGTGGATAAATCAGGTGTTTGTGTTTTCTTCTACTAAAAAACTTTGAAAGGTACCTGTTTAGCCCTTAATTATGATTATTATTAGATTACATTTACTTTAATAGGCTACGCAATCTAATAGAGTAGGTTTTAAGCTTTGATTTAATGTAGGTGATAATTAATTTAGACAGTAACAAAGATAAAATATGCTTTGAGGAAATTCAATATGGCTATGTCGGTAATGTGAGCCTCCTTCTGTGCCTGGTATATGAGCCCCAATTTTTGATGGTCCGTCAATACCGGAGAATCCGTTTTGGAAATGCCAGTGGGAGTTGATAATCCCGGAAATGAGCATACGCCCTGTAAGTTTTGTGAAGGACTTTACTCTGCCAATCATCAAGGAGAACTGTGGATACAGTGCCTGATGTGTGAAATGTGGGCGCACAATGACTGTGCTGGGACTGAAAAAGATGTTTGACTTTTGCAGATCATAAAATATTTTCTGTTTTCCAACTTATTTACACTAATATAGTTTTGTAATTAACAAATTACAATTTTCATAAAGAATATTTGTATTACTAACCTCTTTTTAACACTCTTTTTCATGTATTTACTCTAGGGGCTCATAATACCAGCACAGAAGATTTTTTCAACAAAACGAACTTTTTTGATTTTTTGTTATTATTTCACTTTCTGTGTATTTAATCGACTGCATACTTTTTAAATATATTCATCAATTGTTATAGTTGAAGTTCAACACAAATAATTTAGCAAAAAATATTTAAAAAAATTTATTATAACAAAAAAGAAACTAGGGGCTCATAATACCACCTTTACCTCTACTACATACGAATTAAGTAGCTTAAAAAGTGTTGAAATTTCATATAGGAAAACGTCCGAGGCAGCAAAGGAGTCGAATATTGAAATCAAGACATTGGAAATATTGGAAATGCAAAAAACTCGTGTTCAAATCCCTCTATGAACAAGTTTTTTTTTACCTTGCAATATTGCCACAATATTTCATGCAATATTGCCACAATATTTCATGCAATATTGCCACAATATTTCATGCAATATTGCCACAATATTCCATGCAATATTGCCACAATATTCCATGCAATATTGCCGGAATATTCCCGTAATATTGCTGCAATACTTGCAATATTTTTGTAATATTGCAACAATATTCCATTCAGTATTGCCACAATATTCCTGCAAGTTACAAAGAGGCGGACATAGGAATATTGCAACAATGTTGCTGTATTGTTCCTGCAATATTCCCTGCAAGGTTAAATATTGCAATGTAAGATTCCTGCAATATTAATGCAAGATTCCAGGCTGTCTGGGTAGTCACTTGTCATATAACTATAAGCATTCTTCCCAAATAGCTGTCCCCCCAGTGCCCTTTAGGAAAAAAAAATAAAAAATTTAATTAAATAACAATTTTTATTATTTTTTATTTGAGAGATTTAATTATTTTAATTAATTTTAATTGGCTTTAATTTTCATTTGAGAGATTTAATTTTTTCTATTTTAATTAATTTTAATTTTTCATTTGGCTTTAATTTTATAATAAGGCAAGACAAAACTCAATGCTTTCCAATGGGCAAATTCTGGAATTTTTTTGCGCTTCCTCTTTTGATAATTTAGGGACCCCAGTATTTTTCCTAGATTCTCCAAACCGTCCTGTATAAGACTGCAAAATTTTTGAAATCACAGAGTTGAGCGTGACAGACGGACAGGCACTTTGCAATTATAAATGTGGCTTAAATAAATAAATGTTTCCCGAGGCCTCTAATAAAAAAAAAAAAAAATGTTGCGTGATTAAATCCAAAGCTCGTTGATCGATAGAGTCTCCAAAAAATGCCATTTCAAACTCGCAAGTTTATTTCCTGGGCGGACTTTCTCTTTTTTTCTCCCTTTTTGACTTCATTCTTTAACCTTTTTTTTATTAATAGAATTTTTATAACCAACAAACAAACAACGAGAAGAAAAAAAAAGAAACGTAGGTAGGTAGCCTATATATTTTAATCTGACATTTTTCTTGATGTTTTTGAGTTCAATTAAAAAAAAAAAAAAAATGATTTGACCTTTTGTTAAATTTTCATGAAATATCAGATAAGCGAGAAAAAAAAATTATTAAAATGTTGAAATGGAAAAAGAAATTAGAATTAAAAGAGTAATTTAAAGTTGTTTAAAAAAATAAATAAATAAATAAATAACGAATGTCACGAGACAAAGCTTTCATATAATTTTCATAATCTGAAATTTTTACTAATACATAACATTTTTTCATTGAATTGGTAATCGGATATTAAAATGACATTCACATAGCCCTGATGATAATTCAAATTGCAATCGAAATGTCAAAGATGAATTAAATTAATGAAACAAGCTTCTTAAATTTTTCAATTCTTCATATAATAGACTACAATACGAGGGTCGTTCAATAAGTCCTTGGAAACTCTTAGCCCTATAAACCTTTCCCAAGCTTTTTTCCAACTTTTTTAAGTCATCTAAAAAGTAAGATTTCGGAAGGTCCTCAAAATAGGCACAAATAGCAAAACAGGCTCGTTCGCCTTCAAAGATCCACTGTTTTGATTGTTCCTTTGTATCTGGTGTTTAGTAGTGTACAGGGGCGCCGGAACGAATTTGAATCAGGGGGGGGCAAAAATTTTTTTTAGAAAATTAAAATAATTTACTATGTTTAAATAGTATAAAACAAAAACAAATCTACTATAAAACTTTAAAAATTTTAAATTAAATCTAAATTAAATTTTAAAAAATTTGGTAGTGATTTTATCAAAAATTTTTGGAAAAAATTTGGAAAAAAATGAATTTCTTACTCTTGAAACCTAAAATAAAATACAGCCATCATTTCACACAACAAAGTATTGTTGTATTTATTACACGAGTGCTGGAGGCACGAAAGACTTTACGACCTTTGTAAGTGTACTTGTCCTCTCTTTCTTTTGTTTCTTTAATATCTTGCTTTTTAAGTTTATCTTATTTATAAAGTTTTGTTGTTGTGTTGTATTTTAAGGTCCTGAGGATGGGTGACGTTTAGTCCCCGAAACGTAGACATTGGTAATAAATAATTTTGGGCCGAATTAAGTCTATTTTCTTCACCTTCCTGTAAATTAGACGGCCTTCCTCCATACGAGAAGATTTTATTTTTCAAAAGTAAAAATATATCATTTTTAAAAATAAATGAAATAAAAAAAGAAATTTTGCCCCCCTCTGCCCCCCCCCTGTAGGATGCCAGGGGGGGGGGCAATGTACCCTTGCCCCCCCCCCAGTTCCGGCGCCTATGGTAGTGTACCCACATTTCGTCTACAGTTATGTATCGGCGTAGAAACAGGTTGGGATTACGACGAAAAAGCGAAACGCAGGAAACTCACTTTTTTCCATTTTCTAAAATAAACAAAAGTTTCTTACATCAATCGACAATAAAAATGACACTATGTGGTGGATACATCTGAGATTTTGTCAGCTGTCTAGTGGGTAATGATGCTTAATAAAAACAACAAAACAACAAACGTCCGGAATAAAGAGTTTATTTAATAATAGAGGCTCTTTTCTTTTGGCTGCAAACCTCTTCCTTTTACAAATAAAAACAAACAAATTTCTACGCAACGACCGGAATCTTGTGGATTTTCTAAGGACTTATTGAACGACCCTCGTATAACTTAGACTTTTTTTTAACATTCACACTCACGCTAACACAAGGACACTCTGAGTAGAAATTGGGGGATCCGTGGTTCAACTCCCGGCGGCACACCCTTACTTTTTTCGGCTATATGAATTAATAAATATTTAATTATATAAATTTCCGTTTCGCGGCTCACATACGCGATATATAGAATATCTTATTTATTAATCAGAAAGAAATAGCTCTGAAATTAGAAATTATACTTTAGGCCTACTCAGCAAAATTGAATAAAGATTGCAAATTTATACTTTTGAATAAAAAAAAAAAACACGTCCGATTCTTCCCCTGAACCGGAACATTGGTCCCGCATAAATATTCAATAATAAAATAATGATTGAAAGTTGTCCGAAAAACATCAATAATATAGCCGGTATCAGTCGAATACCCACAAGCTCTGAAGATGGTCTTAATCAAGACCGAAACGTCTAGTGGACCTTAATACAAAGCTGCAAATCTTTTTATTTCTTCAAAAAATAAATATAAATGGCCTCGGTAGCCGAAGAAGGCATTGCCGTCGAGATTGTTGTAAATAAGCAAAGCTCTGCTGAACCTGGGGATAGGCGGCCCAGAGAAACAAGCGAGTTGAACGGCCCCCGAAATTCATTTACACTATATTCAAAATGAGATTTATATCTCTTTAGATATGAAAGTAAAAAAATAAAAAAGTAAGAACAAAAGGATCCAATAAAAGAAAAAATTTAATTTATTAGTTAAAATTGAAAAAATAGATTTTTAATAGAGATAAATGAAGATGGAAAAGGAGAGAAAGCAAAAAATAAAAATAAAATAAAATAAAATTGCTAAACTCTCTCCTGACTGATGAGTGATTGAGAAGAAGAGAGAGAGAGAGAGAGAGAGGAAGGGTTACACACCCCTTCAGGGTTACATCCCCCTTCTCCAGTAGAAAAAAGCCAGATCACTCGAGTGGAAAGTTTTTCTCTCTTTCTCTCATCCAATATCCTTCTTCCTTCCCGATCTTCTTTTCTTTCTCAACAACAACATCAACAAGATGGGGTGGCAAAATAGTTTTTTGTTGTTGTTATCAAGAGAGGTAGGGGAGAGAGAGAGAGAGCAATCTCTCTCTCTTATTCGTTCTCATGTGTCAAACGAACGTATCGGCTCTCTCTTTCGCTTATAATCCATCCCTCTCGTTCAAAAGGAATCCGATTTTAAAAGCTTTCCGACCCGTTGCTTCTAAAGAGAGAGAGAGAGAGAGAGAGAGAAGCTGTTTTAGAAAATAATAATAATAAGAAAATTCATTCAATTTCAAATAAAAAAATTCTTTATTATTAATAAATTATTAATATAAGATAGATATGATTAATCATAACTCTGCGGATTAAAAAAAATAAATCCTATGAAAATAAGCCAAATAGGAATAGACTGAAAGATTTTACAAATGAGACAATGCAACTGGTATATATGGTATAGTCAGTTTCAATATTAACCGACACTCTATTGGCTGGGTGCGCGATGGAAGCGCCAACTGGCGGTTGCAATTAGGGAGGACTTTGAAATGTCAAATGGCTGGCTGTCATCACGAATTCAATTTCATCAATGAAATATCATAATCTACATATATTCTATTTGTAAATTTAAATCTACAGGGTCTATAATAACATTGACCTTTTTTATTTCCCGTTTAAAATTGCACAATCAATTAATTTCCGAATAGTACACACGGGCTTTCTCAGGTCTGTCTTCACGAAAATTGAGTAAAGAAATATCCAGTTTGCCACAAATAATTCAAACATCCTGCCGAAATCTCCTCTTAGGGTAGGAAAGGGGGATAGCCCCACCTTGGTATCACAAAGGGCCTATTTGGGAACGGCCACTTCACCTTACCTAACCTAACCTAAGTAAAGAAATAAACAAATTTTATCGAATAAACCATGTCGATCCGTCGGCATGAAATAAAACAAAAAGTAAATTACGTGCTACTTCCTACAACATACAAAATAATAGTAGAAAGAAATGTTGGTTTATAGGTTAGCTTACTTTTTTTCTCTTGTTTCCAACTTGCTTATGGAAATTTATAGAATTTGTGATTACTGTTTTTACCAGTGTTCTTGTAGTTAACTACGCAGCAGGTTTCGTGACCAATATTTGATTATTTTTGCTTAATAATGCGTAATACTACGTAAATTTCAATCAGGGGCGGATTAGAAGGGGGGGCGGGGGGCGATCGCCCCCCCCCCCCCGAGAAGAAATTCACAATATTATAAAAACTAGTAATCTAAAGAAATTATGATTTCCGGTCTTTAATTTCAATTGAATTTGTTACCAATCAATTTAAATAAATAGGAAAGGGAGTCTAAATGGCCATAGATGCCCACAAAGTCCTTAAATATAAAAAAAAAAAAGAACCGCCCCCCCCCGGCAAAATTGCATTAATCCGCCACTGATTTCAATAGTAATTAGTTACAATTGGGCTTCCGAAAGTTCATTTTTTGGTCACGGCGGGCGCTGCGAGCGATTCGTAGTTCCCCCACCACCTACTTCGCACCCAGCCAATAGCAGCGTTTCCCAACCTTTTGAAGTCCACGGCACCCCAAAGGTGCGTTGGGAATAATATTACACACTAGCGGCGGCACCCTTCCTTTTTTTCCCCTATCAAAACGAAATTTTTCCCGCCCTGGGGCAAATTTTTTTCCCTTGCGTGAAAATCATTTGACCTTTTTTTTGGCAAAGCTTAATTTTTTTTTCCGGCATCTTCTTTTGACTACATTCTAACATATAAAGATTAAAAAATTAAATTGTTAAAAATAAAATATCCTCATGATTCATTTAACTTATCTTTAATAAAGAAATTATTATAATTACTTTCTTAATATAGAATAAATTTTATTTTTTATTTTTTTGTCTTTTTTATCTATCATTCAACATTAATAATTTTTCATGATACAACTCATAATTTCCAATTGATAACATTTGGAAAAACATCTTGATCACTCTTCCCAGAAATAATATCAAACCATAAATGGCCAGAAGATAAATTTTGCGGCTACCATTTTAATCATTTGACCTTTTTTTTGGCAAAACTTTATTTTTTCCGGCTCTTTATTTTTATTTTTTTTCATTTAAATATCTCGCGGCACCCCTTAGGCATTCTCGCGGCACTCCTTAATGGTCAGGACTTTTGCAATACCACTGCATAGACTGTCCACGAGGAAAAAAAAAAACCCTAGATACCTCAGTAATATTATTTATAATCATCTGCCATGTGATTTAAAAAACTTATTTGGAACACGGGCATTCGGGTTATCGCTTTCTGATCGGAAAGTCCTACTATTCTTTGAAATGATGAATTTAAGTAAATTTGTATCTGTCGCTTTCCATGCAAATATGTATTTGTCTGGTGGAAATAAATAACCTTATTATAATTATATCCCCCATGCACCTATTCTTTTTTCAAAACAAATGACTGTATATTTACAATTTCATGACTTTGTGCTTCATTCTCTCCTTCGAAAATTAACTATTGATTGTTAATTTATAACAGTAAATTACAGGGGAGGAGGAAAATTGCCTTCTTTCCTCAATTTAACTCAACTCATTCTTACCCAAATGGGCTCTCCATTCGTTTGCTCTTTAATTACCCCCCCCCCCCCACCCCCCTCCCCTCCTCTCTACTTCTAGCCAACTGCTACATTTTCCCTGAAATGAATAATCAATTTACTAAAAAAAAAAAAATCTGGTGTGACTGGCGCACAGCACACAACTTTCTCTTACCTTCGATAATCGAAAGTTGTGTACTGTGCTTGTCACATCTGATTTTTCGTTTCGACATATATTTAGTTTTCGACAGTTTTTTTTTTTTTTTATAAAAAACACTCCCACTTTTTCTCATTCACTCTCTCACTCACACACACACTCACACACTCTTTTTTGTTACATATATTTTTTTTAACAATTTTTTTAACAAATCTTTTATAATATATATTTTTTTTTGGGGTTTGCGTGTTTTTTATTTTTTCTTTTTTCTATCTTAATTAAATAAATAACATCGCCTGGCCTCCGGGCCCCCGCCCTTCCCGTTTTGCTTTATTACGATTCCCCCACCCCTATATTCTTTTTTGGACAGTTTAACATTTGAATTAAGATGTAAAATTTAGAAAAATATTTATATTTTGTACCATGGCAACCATTTCTCCTATGAAGTATAAGAGTATAATGTGCTTCATAAGCCTTCAATGCCAAAAATGAGATTTTAAAGAGCATATAAAAAATAATTGATTTTTGAATTTTAATCAAAATCGTTGGAGCAAATTTAGAGAAAATCGAAAAAAACTGAAAAAGTACATCATTAAAGTACAAGTACTCTTTGGTCGATTTTGTTCAAAAGCTTCGTGTCATGTCCCATGGGGGTGCCTAACTTAAATATAAAATTTCAACCTCCTAGCTCTTTTCGTTCTTGAGATATTTTGTTCACAGACACACACCCAGACAGAGAGAGAGACCACAGACAGACCATGTCGCGAAAACCACTTTTTTGGATTCAGGGGACCTCAAAACGTGAAGATCCATCAAAATCTCGACATCGAATTTTTGACATTAAATAAATACTTTCTCTCTATATAATATTACCAATATATAGGTAAGAGAAAGCATAAGTCAAAAGAGAACGCAAAGTAGATGGGGTTTGCTACTTTAATTTTAGAAAAACAAAAAAAAAAAAAGTAAAAAAAAAATGAAACGATTTTTTTGACGTTGATATTTTTTTTTTACTTTTTTCATCTTCCAATAAGAAAAGCAAAGAGAGAGAGAGGCGTTGTATGTATATAGTTATAAAACAGTGTTTTGGTATTTTCTCTGACGTGTCAAATCATTTGAAATATGTAAAAAAAGCCTCCGTCTTCTCACTTCAAGCGTCATGAATGTAATACAAGTAGAAAAAAGAAAAAACAAATAGAGAGGATATTAAAATCCAGTAGTGACAAATACAATTAATTTTTATGGAGTAACTAGCAGCACAGCAGTGCGCCTAGCCAGGGGTCTTTTTTTTTTAAACACCAACAGTTTTTTCTCATTCACACAGTCTTTTCGGCAAATTTAAGACTTTACGATAACCGTTAATTATTAATATATCTATTGGGGGTCCAGGCATTTCCATTTAAGCCATTTGTTATCCAAATGGCTGTGGTCTGAACCCGCGACGTTCGGTATAGAAGGTAGGCACGCTACCAACTAGACCAAGCCTGGTACTTTAATTAACATATAATTTAATATTTATTAATTTAAATAACCAACAAAAGTTAGGGTGAACAATTGGGAAATTTTAAAGTTTTAAATTTTCCTCTCTGACTCCGCTTCCTCTCACTCTAACCAATCAGCGAGATGCGAGTGGTAAACAGGGACATAAAACGGAAGTGAGTGGCTAGCGCTTTATATATTAGTATGATTTTTTTTTCCTCAAAATTAAATAGTTTTTTTTACGACAATCTCTTATTTTTGAGAGAACTTTTTGAAATTTAAAATTTTAATCAAATTCGTTAAATTGATTTATTTATTTTCCCATGACTAGTCACCCAGTTATTTTATTTTATTTTATCAGCTCTTGAGGGAGGATATTTGTCAAATTATAAATGCCACTATTTACCCAGAGATCTATTTAATTTGAAGTTGGGCATTAAATTTCCATAATGCTAAATATTCTCTCTTCTGAATTTCCATTTAGGAGAGAGCCAAGAGTTGGTTAGTTACTTTGGGCACACACACACACACACACACACACACACACACCCACACACACACACACATACAAAGAGGAGAGATATGATAACCTTAAATTTTAGGCCATTCAGGTTTAAACACACACTCAGAGCAGCACATTTGCAACTTGCTTTAATGTTTCCTTCTCTTGGCTTTTATAAGAGAGGGATGAAAAGATTTCTCTCCCTCTTTCTCTATTTAACAAGAAACCTGAGAGAGAGAAAGTGGGGGTGGAGGGAGGGGGGGGTATTTTAATGCAAATTCACATACACAAGATGAATTTCCGTTTTTCTATAGAAAAGTTATACAATTTATTTTCTGAATTTATGAGAATTTTTTTCTCTTTGTTTTGTTTTATTACAATTAAACCTCACTTAACCAGCCTTTTTTGTTTTTGAAAACGAAACCCCCTTCTCCGTGGACACAACTACTTGCCACCTTTTTAGACAATTAAAGTGCATTGGCGGATCATAAGTGGGGCTCGGATTTCGCCCTATTTGCCTTTTTTTTAATTTATGGCTTAAAATTTAGGCCAATATGATATTTATACGTTTCATGGAATTCTGAATAAAAGAAGAGGCATTTGTTAGTGCCTATAATGCCTATTTTGGCTGATTCTGGGTTTTAGTGCCTATTTCATCTATAAATGCCTTTTTAGTGCCTGCTTTTAAGTTCAAATAGCCAATTTCAATTTTTTTTTTTTTTTTGTTTTTTTCATAGCCTAAATTTAAAATTTTTTTGAATTATCAAGAAAATATTTCAAGAGGGTAATTACCCATGGGTTAAAAAAATACAATTTCTTTTTTTATTTATTTTTATTATTTTTTATTATATATTTTTATTATTATTATATTTTATTTTTATTTTTAATGTAAAATTTTAAAAATTAGTACTTAAAAAAATAGTGTGCTGTGCGACCAGTCACACCAGATTACCCCCCCCCCCCCCCCACACAAGAAACACCTCTGGATCCGCCCTTGCCTCCAAGTGGTTTATAAAGAAATTATAATCTCATTATCTGAATCTATTTTGACTTGGTCCATATTATTCAAATCTCTAATTTAAAAGCAATAAAAAACAACTCAAACTGGATATTACATTAGAGCAAGGGTGTGCAATTTATTTGTATTATAAAATGAGTCTCTGGGTGTATTAAATTTCAAACTCCATAAATTCATTAGAGGTAGTAAAATCCATTCTACTCAAACACAGACATAATCTTAATATTTATTTAAGAGCTCCATTCAAGGGCGGATACTAGAGGGGGGGGAGGGAAAAAAGGTAATTATTCCCCCCACTCGAGATTTGAGAAAAATATTATTTTATTTTACTTTCTCTTATCTATATATGTTAATATATAGAAAGTATTGGATTCATGTCAAATATTCGATGTCGAGATTTTGATGGTTATACTCGTTTTGAGGACCCTTGAATACAAAAAAGTGGTTTTTACCGACATGGTCTGTCTGTGTGTGTGTGTGTGAATAAAATATCTCAAAAACGAAAAGAGCTAGAAGGTTGAAATTTTATATTTAAGTTAAGCACCCCCCCCCCTGAGGCGGGAAAAAAAGCTTTTGGACAAAATCGACCAAAAAACACTAGTACTTTACTGATGCACTTTTTCGGTTTTCTCAAATTTCGCTCAAACGATTTTAATTAAAATTCAAAAATCAATTATTTTTTGGATACTCTTTAAAATATATATTCTGATTTTGCCAATTAAATCTTCTGAAGACCACTTTACTCTTGTATTTCATAAAAAAGATAGGAGAAATGGTTGCCATGATAACAAAATATAAATATTTGGATTACCAATGGCGTAAATAGAAATGCCTGAACCGCCAATAAATATATTCATTTTCAACGGTTATCGTAAAAGTCTTATATGGCCTAAGTTGCCGAAAAGACTGTGTGTGTGAGTGTGAATGAGAAAAAAGTGTGAATGTTTTTAAAACAAAAAAAAAAAAAAAAATTTACATCTCAATTCAAATGTTCCCTACTGTCGGGAACTAAATATACACAAAAAATCTGGTGTGACAAGCACGAATCACAGTTTTCTTTTAATTTGTAAGATATATGAGAAAATATAATCAATCGTTTCTGTAACCTTAATTTACAAAATAGCAAGTTATTAAAAATTATATAGTAGGGCCTAATGATATATTTTCAATATTCTGTTTAATTTTTTGTTCATTTTGTGGTGTATTTTTGTCGATTATCTTACTAATTGAAAGAAAAAAAATGTATTTAAGTTCGTTCGAAAACATCGAAAGCAAAGCACTACTGACAAATTAAAAAAATTTTGAGCGACCTTTAAAAATTAGTATTTCAAGTTGAAAAAGAAACGTATTTTTTTCCTATTAAATTCGATCATAACGAGCAAAAAAAAAAATTAAAAAAAGAAAAAAATCAATTTTTGACGAATTTGGAAATTTTTAAAAATTTTGAGCGAGCTTTAAAAATTTTTCTTGAGCTCATCTTTGGAGGGGTGTCTACTAGAATAGTTAATCAAAATACAGTAAGGGTATAAAATTATAAGGGAAGGGGAATAACGAAGAGAGGGGGGATATAGTTCCTTGTACCGCCTGAGATAGCGCCACCAATGAAGCTGAACAAAGGCTAAATCCAAAGTACAGAGGGTTGTCTCTTTACCAGCTTTCCATTCTCATCTGTTCGCCTGAAGAGTGCTGTTCAGTCAACATTTCTATTTCGGAGTTGTTCGCTTGATCTGCATCACCATCTCTAGACCACGTGATTTTGTTTGCCGACATTTAAACTAAAAGTAAGTGCGAATTTGAAATAAATTCATTTCATTTACTTATAGGGAGTACCAAAATTAAAACTCACACATTGATTATAAATCCATTTGTTTTTTCCCCAGGCTCCATTTATTTTATTTTGCAAAAATTAATTTTTATCAACTAAGTTTTGTTATTTCAACTGTTACATTTTCATTTTAAATTATTTTAGTATTTTGATTAATATTCGGCTTTATACAGGGGCGCCGGAACGAATTTGAATCAGGGGGGGGGGCAAAAAATTTTTTTAGAAAATTAAAATAATTTAATATGTTCAAATAGTATAAAACAAAAACAAATCTACTATAAAGCTTTAAAAATTTTAAATAAAATCACAATTTTAATAAAATTAAAATTTTAAAAAATTTGCTAGTGATTTTATCAAAAAATTTTTTAAGCTATATTTATACTATTTGAAAGAAATAAATATTTATCATTTTCTTCTTTTAATTCAATATAAAATGTTTTTTAGAAATTAGAAATACAATAGGGTCTATATAAAATATTTTAGAAAAAAATGAATTTCTTACTCTTTTAATTGTTATTAATTTAAAAGATTTTATTTTTCAAAAGTAAAAATGTATCATTTTTAAAAATAAATGAAATAAAAGAAGACAGTCCCCCCAGTCCCGGCGCCTATGGCTTTATGTCTCTCCGAGAAGAGGATATTAATTTACAGTTACTTTTTATGAAAATTAAAACACAAGGTCATATGTTTCAATAAATTGTATAAATTTCGCTGCTCACATACGCGATATACATGGGTCATTCCATGCCAAATCGACAAATTTTTTCCTGACCCCCGCGGATTTCGCTGAAAATTTTATATCTTTTTTCTACCCCTTAAAAGACATTTTTGAGAATTTTTTCAAATTTTTTTTACCCAACTAAAAAAAGTTATGGATAAAAACCGCTCTTTTTTTTTTTTCAAATAACTATAACTTTTTTAAAATTGATATTTCGGAATCCCGCAAGGCTATAAAAAATTTGTTTTTTAATGTAGTTTTCAGAAAATAATACAAAAATTATTTCAGAAGCCCGGATATATGAAATATTTCAGTTTTTTTGAAAAAACCATAATTTTAATCCGACAATTTTTGTTTTTTTTTTTTTAACTCAAAAAAAAACTTCAACTAATTCTACAATTATCCCCGCTAATTTCAAGATGTGCCTACGATTGCTTCTATTTTTTTTTTTTTTTGGTTATAAAAAAATGTTTCTTGTTCTTGAAATTTGGTTTATTTTTTACGTAACTTTTTTATGAAATTTTTTCAGCTTTCTCGTGAAACTTTAGAAGCTGAAAAATGCTATTTTATTCAAAAATTTTAAGTCATCTTACTAAAAATTGTTTTTTTTTCAGTCTCGTACTTTACTGAAAAAAAAAAACAATTTTCAGCGAAATCCGAGGGGATCAGGAAAAAAATTTGTCGATTTGGCATGGAATGACCCATATAATATCTTAAATATGTTTTTCATAATTACTTCATGGACCAACACATGATATATATAATTCTTTATTAAATATTATATATAATTTCTTATTTATGTCACATGTTTCAATATAATTTTATTTATTTATTGTGATTTGAAACAACAAAAACACATTTTGCGATATTAATATACACTTAAAAACTAAATTATAAAATACAAATATAAGAATATTTTGTAAATCTTTTGTTATTAATGATAACACAAAATAACAGAATCTTTTTTGCCCTAAAATTTTTTCAATTTTAAGCCCTTAAAGGTTTTCAAATATTTCTAAAGAACAAAGAGACAAAGAAAATAAACAGGTCAAAGTCTATAGATAATTTTTTTCTATTCAAATTCAACATCCTTCAAATCTTCTTTTAAAAATATTTGAATTTCTGTTTTATTTAGACTGAAGATTTTAAAAAATTTTTATTTTTTTGCTATTCTATGATCAATAACATACTTGGACTTGTGCCAATTTAGTCGTTTTCGAACCAGTTTCTATTCCATTTGTTACAAGTCCAAAACAATTTCTTCTCAATCAGGTAGCCCTAAAAAATTAAATTCATTCAGGATTCTTTTAAAATAAATCGAAGCCAATAATTTTTGTTAAAATAAAACAAAAAGATTTCGCTGAATTGACTGCGACTTGTTAGAGTTTCAGATATAACACATTTGATATCTCTGAGATGTTAACATCTCTCGAGTAACAAAACAATAATTACATTATTTTGTTTTTGTAGACTTCATCAGGAATCAAAATGCCATCGCCAGCCTCTTTTTACAACTTCATCAAGAAGGAATACCAAGAAAAATTAATCGACTTTCTTTCTTCTGACGTTTCTCCAAATTCTGAAGAATATTTTGATTTCCAAAGAAAATATGTCCAGAGTCTCCCGACTATTATAATTGACGAATGTATGAATGAATTGTTGTTGCATTTAAGTGAACGAGAAAAGACAGATTTGATGTTTAGAACAATTGATTTGATGTTATCTGAAAGGACAAAGAGGTTTTGCCTCTATCCTCGTGATTATTCCTTTAATCTAAATAAAAATTCACCATTTATTCATTATATCATAGGAATAATAAAAATGAAAAAACCAAGTATAATTCATTTAGAATTGAATTGTGATTTTTTAGATTGTTTTGATTTGGAAGAAATTTTGAAATGCGTTCCATCTTTAAAAAAATTAAGAATAAAATCTTTAAAATTCTCTAATGATTATACGAAAAGTATTTTAAAAATTTGTTCCAAATTATACGAACTAGAATGGATAGAGAAGGCTTTATTTTTTTCAAAAGCGTTATATGGATTCATGGCCAAAACAGGAATCACTGCGTGTTTTCAGAATTCATAATATACTCAATATTTTTCCAATATCACCAAGTAAACCTAATAAAATTTTAGATACATTGCCAAATTTAGAGATCTTTCAAACTAATAATAATTTTATAAAATTATTTTTCTCTCAAAAAATTCCATCAGATTTAATAGAAATTTTAATTTATAATCCAACACTAGAATCCCTTGTCCAGCTTCATAGCATTTTTTCCCGAAACTGACTCACTTGAATTGAGACGCCCTGAAAATTCAGCTTTGGAATTTGTTTCAAATTTTCAACATTTGAAACACCTTTCCATTTATAATTCGACCAACGTTCAATTTATGCAACTTCTTGAAAACTGTGGTTCAAAACTGAAGTCTTTAGTATTTAATATAGGAGACGTCAATTTGAGTAGTGTCTTAAGACTATGCCCAAACTTGGAATATCTCGATTTTTACTTTCCGCGCAATCTAAATGCTACTGAAGTTGTCACTCATTCCAAACTTAGATATTTTAGATTATACAAACCACCTGATGAAATAATAAATTTTTTAAAAGGATTAACTTCACTTGAAGTTGTACAACTTTTTTATTGGACAACATATTCCCCTAATGATCTTGAAGAATTGATCTCTGCATTTAAAACAATTAAGATTCTACATATCTATACTAAATGTAATTTCACTCAAAACTGCATAGAACAAATCATAAGACGATGTCATTCTTTAAAAGAACTCGTCTTGCCCTTAAGGAATAACGAATTTAATATCAATGATATCGATATGTTTATTAGAAATAATAACTATAATTTAAACCTAGTAAATTCATTTGCGTATATTAGAGTACACAAATAAGTTCTATTGTAATTTGTTTATATTTTTCACAGCAAAATTCTAAAATTTCAATAAATGTCATTTTGAGATGTTAAAAACCTTAGGTTTTAAATTATTTATTATAGGCCTATTTCTATTATTTATTTTCAAAAATTATTATTTTTTTTAAAATGTAAGCTTTTATAAATATTTTAAATATATAAATTTATTATTTTTTTTTAGTAAAGCAAAAACAATTTTATTTTTTTTCCATTCTCCTATTTTTTTTTTTATTTTTTTTATTTTTTTTTTTATTTATTTTAAGTGGTAAGGGCACGCTGAGTGCAAATCGGTGGATCCGTGGTTCGACTCCCGCCGGCACACCCTTATTTTTTCGGATATATGAATTTAGTAAATATTTAATTGTATAAATTTATAAAGTTACGTCCATGAAGATACAGTGAGGGTCAATATTAAGTCCCACCCATGCGTTTTCTATTTTGTGATTAGCCCTCGGGGCTATGGCGTAGAGATTAGCGTGCTAACCTCATATACCAAACGTCGCACAGTGGTCCGGATCGCTCGAAAAGCGGCCAAACCAAAAAAAAAATGAAAGTCAACCAAATAGAATGATATTCTAGGATATTAAACTTGAATATTTGGCTAACTCAAAGCCGTAAATTTTTTTTAAAATAGTGAAGCCATTTCACAGTTATAGGCGCGCAAAGTTGACCAAATTACGGAGAGATTTTTAACCATTTTTTTAGCATAAATTCAAGAATTTTTTTTTAATGGGAAATAATGGACCAATTTAATCAAAATTTTTTTTCTTAATTCATCAATATCTCTAGTTTAAAGACAATTTTTTTTCTTTTAGTTTATATATATTTTTATATTGTTTTAACACCAATAATAAAAATGTAAAAATGCATCTGAAAAATATAAATATTAGTCCATATCTTTTTTTCCTTAGAGGTGTTAAAGATTTGAATGCACCTGGTGATAGCTAAAGAGCCAAGGAAAATGCCCTAATAAACAACTTTTCTATATGTTTGCCTATTTGGAAATTACAAGCCTTTAAAGCAGTCGCGCGCGGATTTTGAATAGACTATTGCTTCATTAATATCTAAAATTATTTCTATTTAAAATAATTAAAAGCAAATATTTGAAGAACTATATTTTTTAATACCTATTATATTAATATGACATTAGATATTGAGAAAATAACGAGGAATATTCAAGCAGACAAGTGTTTTCCATCATAATTTCCACTCCGAAAAGCCCAAATTCATTGTATTATTTCAAGAGGAAATAATGGACCAATCCGATTAAAATTTTACCTTTCGATTCATCAATAATCCCAGTTTAAAATATAATTTTTTTATTTTAGTCAAATTATTTTTTATATTGTTTTAACACCAATAATAAAAATGTAAAAATGCATCTGAAAAATATAAATATTAGTCCATATCTTTTTTTCCTTAGAGGTGTTAAAGATTTGAATGCACCTGGTGATAGCCAAAGAGCTAAGGAAAATGCCCTAATAAACAACTTTTCTATATGTTTGCCTATTTGGAAATTACAAGCCTTTAAAGCAGTCGCGCGCGGATTTTGAATAGACTATTGCTTCATTAATATCTTGAATTATTTTAATTTTACCTAACTAAAAGCAAATATATGATGAAATATATTTTTTAATATCAATTATATTAAATAAACAACAGATATAGGAAAAATAATACAGGATATTCAGGTGCTTTTTTACCTGTCTGCGTTTGGAAAATCCCAAATTCATTGCAGTATTTATAACTTTTTTCTCTAAAGTTAAATAATTGTTTATTATTATACCCTTTTGTATTCAATTCTAAGGAAACCGAAAAAGGATATATGACCGGAAAGTCAAAAGGTCCTTCAAGAGACTTGCGACAAAAAATATATTAAAATAAAATTCAGTTTCGTTCATACTTTAGCTAGATCCGATGAAGATATTAGGGAGCTGATTATTAACCAAATTTCAGATCATGAAGAAGATGAAGATGAAGATGAAGATATAAGTTCTGATGAACATATTTTATAATAAATATATCAATTATTTTCCCTTTGGATTTTTAGAGGAATTATATGAGAATATGCAGCTATTGTTTTTTGTTGTGGAAATTTTATTTTTATCGATTTAACGTTTCGGTTCAGAATTTGAACCTTCTTCAGAGTTAGCAAAAACGCATAGTAAATTTCATTAGGCCATCGCGATGTCCTTTTGAAATTTATGCATATTGAGAGCCTATTTGTCATATAACAAATACGTATATACCAAACATGAGATGCTCAGGCATCCAAGTGAATTCAACACACAAGTGTGGTATATTTATATAATATTTGTTCTATGAGAAAAAAAGACGTCTATATATTTACATTTACATTTTCTTCTAATTCTTAACAAATAATTTAGATGCTTACTTTTCGAAATTAATGCACCATATAGCATCCTGAAGATGACGAATAATGTTTCCGAAACACTGTATATTTATTTGATTGTATTTATTAGATCATATTTTTATTTTATTGTATTGTTGGTTTGTAAAATAAACCTCGGTGTCAATGTCAAAAACATGTCATTTTTTAAAACAAAATATTTGTTAAAAAAATTCGCTTTAAAAAATATTTTTTTTTTATCGTTATAATAAAAATATAATAGATTTATCTTAAAAGACATAACCAAAAATATATGTATACAAAATTTCATCAAAAAACACTCATTAAAAATGATAGAGATAAATAAAAAAAAAAAAAAAAAAAAATACGCATGAAAAAGAGTTTTTTATTTTTTATGGCTTTTATAATTGTAAAAAAAAAATTTTATAACATATTATTAAAGGGGATACTTAAAAAGCATGTACAAAAATTTTCACCAAAAAATACCGACTAATAAAAAAGATATACGACTTTTGGCCGCTTTTCGAGCGATCCGGACCACTGTGCGTCGCGGGGTTCGGACCCCAGGCAGTCCGATGATTTTATTTAAGCCACTTGGATACCAAATGGCTTAAATAAGAATGCCTGGACCTCAAATAAATATAATTGATTTATACAACGGTTATCGTCAAAGTCTTAAATGGCCTAAGTTGCCGAAAAGACTGTGTGAATGTGTGTGTGAATGAGAAAAAAAATAAAAAAAAAGATTTTTAAAAAAAATGCTTTTATTTAAATTGAACTAAAAAGAGAGAAATAAGAAAGAAATAATTTAATTGTTCTTGTTAAAAAATTTTTTTAATATTTATGACTTAAAATAAAAGCGTGGGGGCGCTTCGAAGTGATTCCGAGGCTCGCGCCCCACGCTTTTATTTTAAGTCATAAATATTAAAAATTTTAACAAGAACAATTAAATTATTTCTTTCTTATTTCTCTCTTTTTAGTTCAATTTAAATAAAAGCATTTTTTTAAAATCTTTTTTTTATTTTTTTTTTATTTTAAGCTTTTTAGTCTTTTTAGTCTTATCAAAAATCATCAATATGATAAAGTACCACATTAGTTTGGCCTGTATTGATTTGGTTCAATTGAAAAATTATTCATTATCATAAAAAAAATGACTCGTAAATAAAGTACCACATTAGTTTGGTCTATTTTGATCAAAACCACCATATAGTGGCGTCATCAAAAATGAACCTTAAGTATTACATTTCACACCTCTAGCCCATCGGGAAGTCTTTTGAAATTACATTAATTCGCGAAGGGTTTCAAATAAAGTACCACATTAGTTTGGTCTATTTTGATCAAAACCACCATATAGTGGCGTCATCAAAAATGACTCTTAAGTATTACATTTCACACCTCCTAGCCCATCGGGAAGTCTTTTGAAATTACATTAATTCGCGAAGGGTTTCAAATAAAGTACCACATTAGTTTGGTCTATTTTGATCAAAACCACCATATAGTGGCGTCATCAAAAATGAACCTTAAGTATTACATTTCACACCTCTAGCCCATCGGGAAGTCTTTTGAAATTACATTAATTCGCGAAGGGTTTCAAATAAAGTACCACATTAGTTTGGTCTATTTTGATCAAAACCACCATATAGTGGCGTCATCAAAAATGACTCTTAAGTATTACATTTCACACCTCTAGCCCATCGGGAAGTCTTTTGAAATTACATTAATTCGCGAAGGGTTTCAAATAAAGTACCACATTAGTTTGGTCTATTTTGATCAAAACTACCATATAGTGGCGTCATCAAAAATGACTCTTAAGTATTACATTTCACACCTCTAGCCCATCGGGAAGTCTTTTGAAATTACATTAATTCGCGAAGGGTTTCAAATAAAGTACCACATTAGTTTGGTCTATTTTGATCAAAACCACCATATAGTGGCGTCATCAAAAATGACTCTTAAGTATTACATTTCACACCTCTAGTCCATCGGGAAGTCTTTTGAAATTACATTAATTCGCGAAGGGTTTCAAATAAAGTACCACATTAGTTTGGTCTATTTTGATCAAAACCACCATATAGTGGCGTCATCAAAAATGACTCTTAAGTATTACATTTCACACCTCTAGCCCATCGGGAAGTCTTTTGAAATTACATTAATTCAAGCGAAGTGTTTCAAATAGAAGTCCCACTTAGTTTGGCTCTATTTTGATCAAAACCACCATATAGTGGCGTCATCAAAAATGACTCTTAAGTATTACATTTCACACCTCTAGCCCATCGGGAAGTCTCTTGAAATTACATTAATCCACGAAGGGTTTCAAATAAAGTACCACATTAGTTTGGTCCATTTTGGTAAAACCAAACTCACAATTTGCGTCATCTAAAATGACTCTTAAATATCAAATTTCACACCTCTAGCTCATCGGGAAGTGTCCTTAACAAAAGCCATAAGTTGGTGACCTTGAAAGAGTAAGTTAAATAAAAGCATTTAAAAGTGTGAATGTTTTTTAAAAGAAAAACAAATATATATTTTGTGATTATTTCATTGTTTTTATAAAAGAAAATGAAAATATTTATTGGAAATTTTCTAGGCTTGAACCATGAAAGTTTCCATTTTTTTTTTTTTTTTTTTTTTATTTAATGGCCTCGGCCTTAACACCATTTGGCTAGCCTTAGTGTTACTTACATTTCCAAGTACAATTGTCAGATCTAGTTTTTAATATTCTGTGACATACAGGTTAACTAGGACTAATAACAATACAAATTAGCAAAATTAATACCATGAAATACATTAGTAAGTTTCCATTAAAAAATATATAATATTT
>JAKCPI010031272.1:0-12021 GCA_023213315.1 Euborellia annulipes
ATTGCTGAACAGCCACTTCTATTATCAACAACTTTATAAATGTTATTATATATTATGTATCTTTTATAAAAGCATAAAAATATATAAATATATGCCAGATATAGGCTAATACTATATCGGCTGTTAGACTAGCATGCCAAAATTAAAGATTATTGAGTCAGATTGTTTTTTTACTTCTCTTACCTATGTATATATGTAATATATATATAGAGAGAAAGTATTAGATTCATGTCAAAAATCTGATGTCGAGATTTTGATGGATCTTCACGTTTTGAGGTCCCCTGAATCCAAAAAAGTGGTTTTCGCGACATGGTCTGTCTGTGTGTGTGTGGGTGTGTGGGTGTGTGTGTGGGTGTGTCTGTGTTCAATTTTAAGCATGAAGGAATTGGAGCTATGAGGCTGAAATTTTATATTTAAGTTAAACACCCTCCTGGACCGGAAAAATAAGCTTTTAATCAAAATCGGCCAAAGAGTACTAGTACTTTACTGATGTACTTTTTCAGTTTTTTTCGATTTTCTCAAAATTTGCTCCAACGATTTTTTTTTAAATTCAAAAATCAATTATTTTTTAGATGCTCTTTAAAATGTATATTCTCATTTTGAGATTGAAATCTTCTGAAGACCACTTTACTCTTGTATTTCATAGGGAAGATAGGAGAAATGGTTGCCATGGTAACAAAATATAAATATTTTCCCATACTTATAAATTTTACATCTGAATTCAAATGTTCCGTACTGTCGGGAACTAAATATATGTCGACACAAAAATCTGGTGTGACAAGCACAGAACACAACTTTCGATTACCGAAGGTAAGAGAAAGTTATTTTGCTGTGCGCCAGTCACACCAGATTTTTTTTTTGTATTTGCTTGATAACAAAAAAATTAATTTCCTTAATTTTTTTATAAGTCATTAAAAAAAATTATAACTCGATGTCCCAATAATCTCTTATGAATTTAATTCATTTAAAAAAAAAAAACCGCACTGAAAAATTCTTTATAATAGACTAGTTTTTTTTTTTTTTTTTTTAAGTACGTTAGACGTCGCTCCTGAATACCCTTAACGGGAAAAAACATGCATAACATCTACCTCCGGAACCCCCTTGAGGTCTTATTCAATATCCGAGGTCATTTAGACCCCGTTTCTATTAATTTCGACTAATTAGTAGCCAATTAAATTAAAATAAATTTTTATCGCACGAGACGGGATGCAAACCCAGAAGAGACCAGATTTTTTTTCTACGATAATTGGCTGGCTCGGTGGTTTTGATGATGACTTTATCAACTTATTTTATTTTTTTTTTCTCTCTTGAAAATGCGGCTTCCTCTTTAAGTCTCAAGTCTCCTCTCTCTCTCTCAAGCGTATCCAAGAGAGAGGGAGTCGATTGTAAGATGGTGATAAGCCGTAGTTAAGTGGACTGGTTTATTAAAAACCTCCCCGGGTGTTTAATCCAAATGATGGAAGAGAGAGAGAGAGATGTCTATTTTAGTGATGGCGATGGGCGCTCTCATGGGGGGTGGGTTTTCAATTTTGACAGGGAATCAACGAGCCGAAAAGTAATGCATCGTTAGACGGAAAATTAATTTATGTGCCAAAATATTGAATTAAATCTGACTCACCTATTAAATACAGTAGAAAGACAGTAAAAAAATAAATATCTCTTTACTCGATTTTAATCTGGAAGTTTACTCGTAGATTAAAATTGATTAATCAATTTCTCGTATAAATCCAGTTCTCTTTTAATAAATATTTCTTTTTTCAACATAGACTATACTGAAAAAATCTGGTGTGGCACATATTGCTGGGACTATCAAGGATCTTGGACACACCTGGCGTTATGCTGTGTGGCATAGCAAAAAAGTCCAACGCCGCCGTAGAACGCGCGTTGTCTGAGCGTCGCGATATAAAGGGTTCTATGTGCTGGAGACTTAGAGCAACAGCAACCAAGATACTTTTAATCATGTTTCAATTAGAGCCCAAGGTTTATCAGATTCAATTTAAAAACACAAGATTGAATATTTTGTGGTTTTAGAGCAAAAGGGATCAATTAAAAAATAAAGAAAGGTTAAAAGAAGAGAAGATAGGGAAAGAGAAAAGTTACTAAATTAATTGCTTGAACGGTAGAAAATTGCCTAAAGCCTGTCAAAGTTTATTCAAGCATTATCTAAAAATAGTAAATTGTGACAGAATAATCCGAGCCCCGATTTTGATAATCTCATCATAATCACAATTAAGCCAATTGATTGTTTGTAAAGGGTCTCTCCCTTAGGCAATTAGCCCTCGTTAACTCACTCTCCTATCCAAACTTTAACAACTGATCAATTTTACGAGTTATTTTTTAAGGTTGTTCGGACAGTACCCCGTAAGTATTAATAGAAACTGGTTTTTTTAAAAGTGAAACTTTTTTTTTTTTTTTTTTTTTAAGGTCCTTCCCGGCATCTAAGGCCATTTAGACCCCATCCCTATTTATTTCAAATGATTTGTAGTCAAATCAAATGAAATAAATTTTTCTCGCTTAGGATGGGAAGCGAACCCGGGACTCCGGTGCGAGAAGCTAATGTCTTCTCACTGAGCCACGGCTCCCGGGCTTTTCAACTTTTAAACCCCTTGATAGATATTCATTGAAGAATTTTAAAATCCAAAAAAGCATGTTAATATTTGAAAAAAGTGAAACTTTAATTTGATCGACACAAATTTTTTCGTTTCTCTATCAGCATGTCGCGTTACAAGCCGTGAAGTCAAAGGCCGTGACGCTACAAGTTATGACGTCACAAGCCATGACGACAAAAATAGGAAAGTTGAAATTTAATATATATGACGAATTATAAAAATAATTGTGAGATTTAATTATTCAATTTTTAAATTGATAAAATATAATTTTTAAAATAATTTAAAATGATTCAAATACTAAATAAATATTTTTCTCAGTTTTTAATTTAACATACGCCAATTGATTTCCCATTTTCCAATTATTAAATTAAGATTAAAAACGCGATTTTAATACCTTTAATTGAATAATTTTCTGAAAATTTTCAGTTAAACGCCTAAGATCCGAAAAAAGTTTCACTTGCATCGTGATTTCATAAAACCACACAATGTATTTTTTTAATGAAATGAAATATAGTGTTCAGTTGTAGTTTATTTATAATATTACAATGAGTAAACAGTTTAGACACAATGGGCGATTCGCGAGAAAAAATATCGTAAATTGGAAAACAAAAAAATGTAAGTGAAAGAGATGTATTTTATGCGAAGTTGCCACACTTGTCTGAGTCTCGTGACTTCGTTATTTTTAAATATGACCAACTGTCATTTTCGGGAATTTTTTGATTTTTTGTTAAAATATTTATCAGAAAATTTTGATTTTATTTTTAACGTATTCTACGGAAGTTATTTGATAATAATAGAAGATTTTTGTTTTTTTTTTTTTACCTAATTCAGGAGTGGCTACATAATTCGATATATATGACATTCCCATAGACTACATCTATTTTTAAAAAAATAATTACATGATAACCCTGCGTCAGATCTGCTTCAAAAAATTATTTTATACGTACATGCAGGGCCGGAACTAGGAGATTTTTTAGGGGGGGCAAAATTTAATTTGCCGCCCCCCTCCTTAAAATTTTCCCTGATCTCAAAAAATTTTTCTCCGAAAAATTTTTTTTTCGCGGAACCAAATTTTCCCGTCCGAAAAAATATTTTACCTTTTTTTTTTAGAGACGCAAAATTTGCCGCCCCTGATATCTGCCGCCCGGGGCACGTGCACCCACTGCCCCCCCCCCTAGATCCGGCCCTGCGTATATGATAGTGATTAATAACATATTAAAAAAATTAGCTTTTAATCTATTTAAGTGCTTTAACGTCCGAACAATCTTAATAAAAACTTTGGTATATCGTTATCTTATTAAAAAAAGTCAAAGTAAATTAAAAAAAAAAATAATAACGCGATCGAGGATTTCGCTATGAAAAAATCAATTTAAAATTTTTTCTCAAACCATTGTAATATTTATTGAATAAAGAATTAGATGGGCTCACTGCCTCTGCAATTTGCTTTTATCGCCATCTCTTAAATTAACTCTTTTTTTTTTAATTATAACACTTTATTTTTTACCTGGAGACTGATTATTTTCCTTTTTTTTTTTTTTTTTTAATAATCAATGGCATAATAAAACCATTTAGATTTAATTCCAAATGCGGATGCAAAAATTAATTGAATAATAGATGATAGTAATTCGACGACGAATGACGAAGAGAGATAGAGAGAGAAACTCATTTGTGAAGAATGGAAAGTGAATAAATTTGAATAAATTGAAAAAGATAAATTTTTTCTCTCTCTTTTGAACATTACAAAAAAATTATCTTTTGTAAAAAAAAAATATAATAAAAAACTATTTAAAAAAAAATGCTTTTATTTAAATTGAACTAAAAAGAGAGAAATAATTTCATTAAAATTGTTGAATATTTAAGACTTAAAATAAAAGCGTGGAGTGCTCAATGATAGCTTAAGAAATTGTCTATTCTTAGAGCCTAGGAATCCCTTCGAAGCGCCCCACGCTTTTATTTTAAGTCTTAAATATTCAACAATTTGAACAAGAAAAAAAATCTGGTGTGACTGGCGCACAGCACACAACTTTCTCTTACCCTTCGGTAAGAGAAAGTTGGAGAGCACTGTGCTGGTCACACCAGATTTTTTGTGTCGAGATATATTTAGTTTCCGATAGCACCTTAGTTTCAAACTTGCATTTTAAATGTTGACTGCTTCAAATAAACTATGGTTATTTTTCAAAATTTTAATCTCATATTTGGACATTTTATACACAATATAGAATCGTAAATAAATACAAAATTTCATAAGAATTGGAAAAAAAAATTTTAAATGCGTAAAAAGTTCCAAAGGGGACCCCCTTTTGAATCGAAATTAACATATAAATCCCTATAGGAAATTAACATTAGGCCTATGAGAGAAGGCGGAGAGACAGGCGATAATGTTTGCAAGTGAGAAAGAGAGTAATATATGTTTTCCCGGAAACAATTAAAGACACAAATAAAATAAAAAAAAAATGGGAATTTAAATAATAATTGATTTTTAATCTAATAAAAAGAAAAAGATTTAAATTCCGTTACCATGGCAACCAGTTCTATCTTTCCTATGAAGAACAAGAGTAAAGTGGTCTTCAGAAGATTTCAACGGCAAAATGAGAATATACATTTTAAAGAGCATCTAAAAAATAGTTAATTTATGAATTTAAAAAAAATCCTTGGAGGGAATTTTGAGAAAATCGAAAAAAACTGAAAAAGTACATCAGTAAAGTACTAGTACTTTTTGGCCGATTTTGTTCAAAAGCTTATTTTGAGATTCTTCAAAGGTACCTAAGTTAAATATAAAATTTCAATCCGGTAGCTCAATTCCTTCATGCTAAAAAAATGGTTCCACACATACAGACACACACACACACACACACACAGACCAATTTGCGGGACCCACTTTTTTGGACTCAGGGGACCTCAAAACATGTATATCCATCAAAATCTCGACATCGAATTTTTGACATGATCGCAATACTTTCTCTCTCTATATATTTCATATATAGGGTAAGAGAAAGTAAAAGTACATCAGTAAAGTACTAGTACTTTTTGGCCGATTTTGTTCAAAAGCTTATTTTGAGATTCTTCAAAGGTACCTAAGTTAAATATAAAATTTCAATCCGGTAGCTCAATTCCTTCATGCTAAAAAAAATGGTTCCACACATACAGACACACACACACACACACACACAGACCAATTTGCGGGACCCACTTTTTTGGACTCAGGGGACCTCAAAACATGTATATCCATCAAAATCTCGACATCGAATTTTTGACATGATCGCAATACTTTCTCTCTCTATATATTTCATATATAGGGTAAGAGAAAGTAAAATGAAATTATTTCTCCCTTTTTAGTTCAATTTAAATAAAAGCATTTTTTTTAAGTTTTTTTTTTTTATATTTTTATTTTTAACCTTTTTAGTCTTATAGATACAGTAGTAGGCCTATTCAAAAAATAACTTTAAAAAAAAAAATATGAATTTTCAGTCGTTTTTCATTTTATTTATTTATTTATTTGAAATTCCTATCGGGATCCCCGTTTATTTGCCCGAGGTGCTTTCGTGTACGGAGACACACACCTCAAACCCAACCGGCCTCTGGCCGTAGCCATCTACCGGCACCCCGTGAAGTTACATCATTTCCTATCTCTAACTCCTCCTCCTGCTTTCGTCTCTAGCTAGTGAACTAATCCTTATTTCTGGTTCCAACCGGCTCCTTATATCCAACCTCTTCTATGCTATGGAGGATGTCCTGGTTTGAGGAGGGACTCCTCAGCACCGGCGTGTAGCCTACCTCCTTTCGAAGAATGCATCCCTGAGAGGGAACCTTCTTTACGTCCCTTCCACAGGACGGGATGTCACAGCAACTCCCTCTCCTCGTAGAGTTGCCTGAGGGCTATTGTGGTGAGATCCTATATTCCAATCTAGGGCTTGCTTGAGGATTTGTTTACATTAAATAAATATTTTTTATTTAATGAAAAATCCCGCACGCCAAGGATTTGAACAGGGATCTTCTTTGCAGAAGCTGACACCCTAGCTCACTACACCAGCGAGCCCTCTAGTCGTTTTTCATATACTTTCGTGCTTGAATTTTAATATATCAGTTTGTAAAATCAAATCCATAAACAAGTACTGTATATGAAATAGAATTACTTTTAAAATCTCTTAATAAAGCGTACTGTGATTTTTCTATAACATATTATTTTATTTTACATTCAAAATTATTATCATAAACTACTTTACATACAGTAGTGTGTTATAGGTAAGCAAACAACTTTTAAACATACGTTTTTCTCTCGAAAATTGCTCAAGTTTAGTAAAATTAAAGACATTTGTAAACGATTTTTGCAAAGAGTTTTGTAAAAAAATATATTTAAACTGTATAGTAAATTGTCTTGGAAATTTGCTTACTACAAAAAAATTGTAAAATCACTAAAAGTTTTTTTTTTTTACAGTGTATATTGAAAAGATGACGCTCAAAACAAAACCGTAAGTCGAAAGATTAAGTTTCCAGACGACTCCCCAAAGGCAAGCTAATATTTTCATAGAAAATGAAAAATGCTACGTTATCTCCTAGCGGATGAATTTTTTTTTTTTTTTTTTCATTTCCGAATCCCAACAACCAGTGATATAACAAATTTAGCAGCTAGTAGAAAGAGAGAGAGAGAGAGAGGGGAGGGAATCGAGTTAGCACACAGGGAGCGGCGTCCTCTTGATGCTAGAGTTGAATGCGGCTTATGAGATATGTTATGAATGTAACGATCGTTGAGGAGAGAGAGCAATCAGCTAGCTCCAGGCAACGCGTAATAGCCAAGGCGGCTTAGCAAAATATTGACTTGATCATTATATATTCTACTTGTTGTTTTTCTAGAAAAAAATATTGCATTGATTTTTTCCCCCTCTCTACCTCTGTTATAATTCATGAGGATGAGTGCCGAAGGGATTAAAGCGTAAGAGGATATGATATACTTGATAGGAAATTATGTACGCTATACACTGGCTAAATATACTTTTTAATTAAAAAAAATAAAAATATCCTCTAAACTCTTGCAGAAACGTACAGATTCTGTTTTAATAGCAAATACGATGCACCTATTTATTCTCTGTCTTCTTCACTTCTACATATAAAATAAAATTGAAATTTAATATATATATGATTAATTATAGAATAGTAATTGTGAGATTTAATTATTAAATTTTTAACTTTAATCTCAGCCAAAAACATCGGAGATGGAAAAAGGGGTGCCTCGCATTATTTTTGCCCAGCGTCGAGGTGAAATCAAAAAAAATGCGCCTCGCTTTTCTGATTTATATAAAAGCGAGGAAATATTTTTCCTAACAAATAAAAACCCCTACAGAATTTTATTGTGTTTTCATATATCCTCGCTTTTATATAAATCAGAAAAGCGAGGCGCATTTTTTTGATTTCACCTCGGTTCTGGGCAAAAATAATGCGAGGCGCCCCTTTTTGCATCTCCGATGTCTTTGGCTGAGATTTCACTTCTTTTTGTGAAATATTAATTAATCATTGCTTTATATTAAATATTAATTAATAAATTAAAATTTTACCTCTTCAATTCAAAGTTTAATATTTGCAAATTACTCAAATCTCTTGTTCAGAATATTTTTCTATCTTCTAACCCTCTAAGTATTTCAGAACATAAGTTGTGTATTTTTTGATCTTGCGATCTTTAGTTATCCATTCAAAATGATAAATGTTTTGGCCAAATTTTATAAAATTTTAGGATTTTTATTTTTTTTTGTGTTGGTACAATGTAAACACATATTTTGCTATAAATTCGAAATTATAAACATAGGATTTGACCAAATTTTATAAAATTTCAGGATTTTTATTTTTGTTATGTTGGTATAATGTAAATACATCGGTTGGTATCCATTCGAAACGATAAACCTAGGATTTAACCAAATTTTAGAGTTTGTATCCATTCGGATACCAAATGGCTTAATTAGAAATGACTGGACCCCCAATAGATATATTAAACATAACATACAAGTATCGTTTAAAGTCTTGAATGGCCTAAGTTGCCGAAAAGACTGTGTGTATGTGAGTGTGAATGAGAAAAAAAGTGTGTTTTTTAATAAAAAAAACAAATCTTTATCTAAATTATATTTTATTACTTTTATTAATTTATCAAAGATAAATTCTGTTTGTAAGGCAGACTCCAAAACTAGTTGGCAGCTTTTAATGGAGTTTTTTTTAATAGTTAAAGAATTTTCCGGGGATGGTTTTAGGCTAGCATTACGTCAAATTAGGGATGATAGAGCCCCCCCCCCTTGTAAGCGGGTTCACAAATCTAGAATTCTTCCATTTGAATGCATTGTGTTCTCGGAGGAGGGTTCACTCGTGTAGCGAGCTAGGATGTCGGCTTCTACAAAGAAAATCCGCTTTCAAATCTTGGACTAGAGGGATTTTTTCATTAAATAAAAATTTTTATTTAATGTAAACAAATCCTCAAACAGGCTTTGGATTGGAATATTGGATCTCACCACAATAGGCCCTGGGGGGAGAGGGAGTTGCTGCGACCTTCCGTCCTGTGGAAGGGACGTAAAGAAGACTACCTCTCAGTGATGCATTCTTCGAAAGGAGTAGGCTACCCGCCGGTGCTGAGAGAGTCCCTCCTCAAACCAGGACATCCCCCCTAGCATAGAAGAGGTTGGATAAAAGGAACCAGAAATAAGGATTAATTCAAGAGCTAGAAACGAACGCAGGCCGAGGAGTTGGAGATAGGAAATAATGTAGGTTCACGGGGTGCCGGTAGATGGCTACGGCCAGAGGCCGGATGGTTTTGAGGTGTGTGTTTTCGTGCACGGAAGCACCTCGGGTAAATTTCGCTGTCTGACTGTTAGATTCCTATTTTATATTCTTTTTACTAGTTATCTGGAAATTTTAAGCTTTCAAAAAACAGTTTAGAGATGTAATTGAGGTGTATAGCTGATAATACGATTTATTTAAGGTTCAGGAAATCTCAAATAGAGCAACGCAGCTAGTCGTTTTTTCAATTTTTATTTAAAATGCAAAGTGCCAGGGCCAACGTCTCGGCTTAAATCTAATTCAAGAAGAGCGCTCATCTAACACCTTCAAGTGGAATATTATGTGATGGAGAGATTGAACATGGAATCAGTCCTGATGATGGTCCTATATGCGACCGAAACGTTGGGCCCTAGCACTTTGTAACATTTAAATAAAAAATTGAAAACGGACTAGCTGCGTTGCTCATTTGAGATTTCCTGAACCTTACCATAAATAAAAAGTTTAGAGATGCTAATAAATATTACAACTTTACCGGCTTGTTCCCGCCAAAGGCTCCGGGACTGGAAGTATCTTTCCATTACTAAAAAGCAACTTATTCTGAAAATATTAGCCTTCAGAAAAGTCTTGTCCATTTTCGTCGCCAGCTCTCCGACTATTAAGAATAAATACTGTAGGAAGATAAAATTCTTCCTACTCCGGGGGGGGGGGGGGGGGCCCCCCCCCTTTTTAATCACTTTGCTCCGGCCGGGGGGGCCCCCCGGGTTTTTTTTATTTTTAACACTTTTTTAATAAAATTTAAATGGCTCTTCCCTAGAGTGAAAAATATTTTGATTTGCTCACCTGATAATTTATATTCTAAATCTTTGTCATTTGAGCCTACACCGTGCGTCAATGGATATCCATTTGTAATCCTCTAAATATAGAAAGCTCTCTCTACCCGAAATTCTACACCTCACTCTCTCACTCTCTCGAGGGGGTTGAATCGATAAAACACTTGCCTAAAAGTTAACGCAAAAGTTCAGACCGAATCCAATTTGATAGGCATGATGAAAAGAAAAAAAAATGAATAATAATTCCTTTCCATTTATTTTTCGACACATGTCAATTTTTTTAATTAAAATATGAGAATTTATTTTCATTTTAATTGATACTTTTGGATTATAAAATTGGATTGTATAAGTCAAAGGCTTTTTTTTTTTTTGTAGGCTATTTGTCTTTACTTCGCATCTCATCTCAAGGAGAGTTTAATTTAAAAGACTCAGTTCTTGTTAGTTACCATTAAATATATCTTTATCACTTTGGAAGGCAAGAAAATATCAGGCACCTAGAACAAACAGCGAGATTTCTACCTCTGTGCTCAGGCACCGAAAACAAACGAAGAGAGGGGAAGTGAGCGACTCCAATGAATCGTGAGAAGCTGGTCGAACCAAGATGGATGGATGGAGTTAGGTACGATTTGGCTGAGGTAGGCCGAAATACCATTCAATTTAAATTGTTTCTATAGAACAGCGGAACAAAAAGACCTTTTTTTTTGTTGATTAAGTATTCAAAACTATTCCTGGGTATTTGGGTAGCGCTGATTCCAAAAATGCCATCAGTTTTGTCCCATCACGTTAGATTTTAGAGCTATAGAGAAAAATTTCAAATTTTAATAGAAAATGACTTCCAAAGCGGCTCTTATTTTGAATTAGCTGGATTTTGTTAAGGCGTCACCCCTTCAAAATGTGCAGAGAGTTATAACACGTGTACATATAAATTTAAAGCTTCAGCCCAATCGGAAGTCATTTAGAAGTGCCGCACACGGCTAAAAGTTTAGAAAAATCGAATTTTTTAAGATTTTTTTTTCCTTTAGACACCCTTAATACAATTTTTCTGATCCCTGAATGCAAAAAACATATTTTTCCGATATTCTGGAAGCGAAGCGCGCCCTGTCTAGACGTGAAGCTTCTCATATTTAAGAAAAGGTAAGGGTCCGCCGCAAGCGAGCCCGAGCCAGCTGGCGGGTGGCCCAGGGGCGAAGTCCCCCTGTTTAGATGCAAAGACGGGCGCCACGGGTTCTTATAAATAAGAAAAGGCGAGGGTCCGCCGCAGGCTGGCCCGAGCCAGCTGGAGGGGGTCCAGGGAGGGGAAGCCCCCGGCTAGTGTGAAGCCCGCCGAGGGCGGGAGGCGCGGATAGTTAATTAAAATACATTTATCTGGACAAACAACTCTTAGTCATATCCCGAGACGCTGCCCGCTTAGGCCAGGGCCTAGCGTGCCTCCGACAACTCTACCGCAGCTAGTCTAAATAAAAAGAGACGAGATCAAAATGACTTTCGACGCCAAAAAATGACCTTAATAAAAAAAATTGTTTTTTTTTTCCTTTTTTAGGAATCAGAGATGGGACTCGGATTGGATAGACAGACAGACGGACGGACACCCCGCCACACTATATATATAGATCTCCTTTAAGATAGGAGAGTTTTATTTTTTTATAAGCAAGATATGTATTTTACTTTCTCTTACCCTATATATGAAATATATAGAGAGAGAAAGTATTGCAATCATGTCAAAAATTCGATGTCGAGATTTTGATGGATATACATGTTTTGAGGTCCCCTGAGTCCAAAAAAGTGGGTCCCGCAAATTGGTCTGTGTGTGTGTGTGTGTGTGTGTGTGT
>JAKCPI010031273.1:0-19589 GCA_023213315.1 Euborellia annulipes
TATTAAAATTAAAGTTGCTTCTTCAGGCCAATGTGTTTTTACAACTAAAATTTATAATGAATATAATTGAAAAAATTAAATAGACTATAAGATAACATATATATAAATAAAATAAAAATAACAGCTAACCTTATCATTTTGTTTTGGCTTGTTTTTATAACGTTGACCCTTAAATAAATAAAAATAATTAATAATAATAAAGAAAATTAATGAAAAAAATGAAAATAAAACTTAAAACTTACTTTTTTTTTATCGATAATAAATCCAAATATCCAAGGAATGAAAGAAAATGAAAGGTGGTCATCTATTAAAGCTTTGGCGCTGAGATCGCACTGTTTTTAATTTTTACCCGAGAGGATTAGAAGTTTCAAACCAGTACTTCCCGAGTCAAAATCGAACGCCTGGCTTGAACCTTTTAGTCCTCAATTGAAGACTGCAAGGTTCAGGCCAGGCGTTCAAGTACTGGTTTGAACCTTCTAATTCTCCTGGCAGGCTCAGTAGGCTCAAGCCAGGCTTTCAATTTTGACTCAAATACTGGTTTGAACCTTCTAATTCTCCTGGTAGGTTTAGTAGGCTTTAACCAAAATTTAATCCTATCAAATAACAAAGGAATTGAGGACTAAAAGGTTCAAACCAGGCGTTCAAGTACTGGTTTGAATCTTCTAATTCTCCTGGTAGCATCAGTAGGCTTTCACAAAATTGTAAATAAATAACATCCCATCAAATAACAAGGGAATTCAGGACTAAAAGGTTCAAACCAGGCGTTCGATTTCGACTCGGGAGTTTTCAGAAAAAAATACAAAAATTATTTTAGAAACCCGGATATATGAAATATTTTAGTTTTTTTGAAAAAACACTAATTTTTATCCGACCATTTTTTTTTTTAACTCAAAAAAAACTTGAACTAATTCTACAATTATCCCCCTAATTTGAAAATGTGCCGACGATTGCTTCTATTTTTTTTTTTTTAAGTTATAAAAAAATTTTTCTTGAAATTGGTTTATTTTTTAAGTTACTTTTTTATGAAATTTTTTCAGCGTTCTCGTTGAAACTTTAGAAGTTGAGAAATGATATTTTATTCGAAAATTTTAAGTTTATTTTTTTACATATAAAAGTTGGTATTTATTTAAAAAAAACCCCGCAGTTTTATATATATATATATATATATATATACAAAATGATGTGGCGTGCCAAGTAATATTAATGATAACACGTGAAGGCTAGGCTCTTGGTAATGAGAAAAATAACTTTAGAGTGTTTTCTCCGAATATTTCGAAGGCATTTAATAGCACTATTTCATCAGCGGCTGTACAAATAAAATAAAATTTTATTTTATTTGTACAGCCGCTGTCTATTCGGAGAAAACACTCTAAAGTTATTTTTCTCATTGCCAAGAGCCTAGCCTTCACCTGTTATCATATATATATATATACAATAATTAATGTAGTTTTCAGAAAAAAATACAAAAATTATTTTAGAAACCCGGATATATGAAATATTTCAGTTTTTTTGAAAAAACACTAATTTTTATCCGACCATTTTTTTTTTAACTCAAAAAAAAAACTTCAACTAATTCTACAATTATCCCCCTAATTTGAAAATGTGCCGACGATTGCTTCTATTTTTTTTTTTTTTTTGTTATAAAAAAATTTTTCTTGAAATTGGTTTATTTTTTAAGTTACTTTTTTATGAAATTTTTTCAGCGTTCTCGTTGAAACTTTAGAAGTTGAGAAATGATATTTTATTCGAAAATTTTAAGTCATCTTACTAAAAACTGTTTATTTTTTTACTGTTAAGTACGAGACTGAAAAAAAAAAACAATTTTTAGTGAAGTACGAGAACGGTCAAGAGTCAAATGTATATGTATATATATATATGTCATATACATTTGAGACTTGGCCGTGTTAACTGATGAGCATATGACATCGGATATTCAAATATTGTATTTTTATATAATTTTAAATATGTTTATATATGAACCCTGTTATGCAATGGTGTGTCAAAGACCAAACATCGAGTTTTGAGAAAATCAACAATAAAGTTTTTTGTTTTCATTGGATTATATATAATTTTCCTCGTCAATTGTGCAAGTAACATTAAATATAAATTTTTTTAGGACATATTTCATAAAAAATACTATTAATTAAAGCTTTTGAAACAATATTCCGTGCTTAACTCAATTTTCAATTTTTTGGTCTTTGACAAACCATTGCATAACAGGGTCCATATAACAACTCTATCTGCATCTCAATGGTGTACACCACCAATAATCTCTTAAGAACTGATGACGGATTTACTTAATCTTAAGGCATATCAAGTCATACATTTACTTTATTTAAGCTCTCGTTCAAGTTTTTAACAATTACATGCTTGTTTTATTGGCAAAAACAATATAATAGAATAAGATGTTGATAAGAGAAGTGGCTGTTCAACAATTAGAATGATAGACAAGAAGAGAGGATGTCAGCCACAAGAAGAGCTTCTATCGATAAAAATCTCCATACAGCAGACGTTTCGGGTTTAATTATTATTATTTTTTTTTTTTTTTTTTTTTTTTGGAATGGGTGCATAAAGTCCGAAGAGAAGCATAAAGGGGAAACTCAACTAAAATTAATATTATGCACTTCTCATGTTATTTTATAATTTTGTGAAATTTAACATTTAACTTTTTCTTGCTATTTGGTTTTTTATCAATTTGATTTTCTTTTCCCTTTGGCTTCACTAAAAATGTCTTATCGGTTGGGGCGGGAACACTTGCACGGGCTGTCGATTCTTTGACGGATGGATTTCTATTCATCCTAGTCAGAGACTGTTCGTTTTTGGTGGTGGCTGTAATGCTAGTCTTGAGATTACCAGTTGAACTAGCCCATCCATTATTAAGTTTTCCAGCAAGTAATTTATTCCCATTAGATTCTTTAGGATGCTTATGCAAAACTGTAACAGCGTTACAAATCCTAGTCTCTTTTAGGGTATCCAAATTCGTTTTAGACAACTAAAAAACAAAAAACAAATTAATTTTATTAAAAATACATTATTGAGTTAATATTTACAATACAAACCTCTAATAAAAATTTGAGAAGTGACTGTCGAATCTCAAATTTCGGTAGAGTTCCATCAGGCATTGGGGCTATCCAGTCAGCAAGAACATTTGCAACGTTTTTGTCAATATAGCCCTGTTGAATTTTATATTTTTTCAATTGGGCCATCACTTTAGTTAACATTGCAATTTTATTAATTGCCGGTTTCCCAAGCTGATTATGACGTCGATCTTGCTATAAAATAAAATAAAAAAAATAAAAAATAAAAATATTTTCTTATATATACATACAATTTCACATCTTTTTAACATACCTCTGCAGCATTCTTCATTTCAGCCACTAATTGAGAAATCATTTCATTTTTATCATTAAAAAATTCAATATTTTGATATTTAGAGCCACGTGTCTTTTTTTTCCTCTGTAAGAAACAAAATAATATCGATTCAATAATAAAGTAGAAAGAATTATTAGAAAATACATACTAAACATTAACATACCTATTATCTTCTTCTATCCGTAATTTCCGTTTCTTTCCTTTGGATTCATATTCTTCATCATCAGAATCAGATTCCATAACAGCACTATTACTGTTAATTATTTTTAACTCAGATGAGAACGACCCAATATCTGCGAACGACCTAATACCTGCTGCTAATAATCCATCTGAACTTGATGATGAACTAGATGATGATTCGTTATCAGATGAATATGATGATGATGATGATGATGATGATGATGAAGAAATCGAGCAAGATGAACTTTCTTCACTTAAAGATGTAACCATCCGTTTATTTTTCGCTGTAAGAACATAAAAAATTGGTCAAATTTTTTGTTATTATAACACTTAACTTTTTAAAAAGATTTAAACTTTCGACCGTTGGTTCTCGTTGAAACATTTTGTAAATTAAAATTAAATATACAAATTAAAGACTAGGTTATTTGTTTCAAAGGTTTTATTAATTAAAAATTAACATTTGATACGTATTTCGACAATTCCTTGTCATCATTTAGGTATTTCGACAATTCCTTGTCATCATCTAGGAATTGTCGAAATACCTATCAAGTGTTCATTTTTAATTAATAAAACCTTTGAAACAAATAACCTAGTGTTTAATTTGTATATTTAATTTTAATTTACTTTTTTTACGTGAAACATTTAAAATATAAAAAAGTAAAAAACGTTAAAAGTACTAAGTTAGTATGTCCCTTATAAAAATAGTAGGTTACATCAAAGAAATATTTTAAAAATAAATTAATATTGAAAACTTACTTGGTAAACTCATTTCAAAAGAATTGATATCAAAATTGAAGAAAAATAAGTAAATAACTACACTCAAATATAACACAACTGCTTATAAAATAAGAGCTACTTGTAGCTGATGCTATACTAACAGCGTTTGTTTGCAAATGAATACACGAACCAACCAATTACATTTCAACATAAATGCATAATAGGTGCTTCCAAACTTTGCCGATAGGTAGCAGTAGTGTTTCTTGTTTGTTTGTTCTTATTAATTTTATTATTATATATATTGTATTTTTTCAATTGATGAAAGTAACTAAATGAATGACATCGGTATGTACACCAGATTTGTAGCTTCTGGTGCCAAAGGTCAAAAATTAAATTAAAAATCTGACTCGATAAACCTAATTCAAAAAATTTTTTTTCAAAATCTCCGCCTCGAGAAGATTATTTTTATAAATACAAATCTACAGTAATTGAACCTATTTTATAATAAATTAAACAAGAATAATAAAAGTAGTTCTATTAATATCAATTCATCTTAATAAATTAATATAGAATTATTTTAGATAAAATTTGGTATTAAAAAAACGCAGTTATATACTGTATATATACGTCATTCCATTCTAAATCGACAAATTTTTTTCCTGACGCCCACGGATTATACTGAAAATTTCCTATCTTTTTTTCTACCTGTTAAAAGACATTTTTGAGAATTTTTTCAAATTTTCTTACCCAACTAAAAAAAAGTTTTGCATTTTTGAAAAAAACTGCTCTCTTTTTTCAAATAACTATAACTTAATTTATAATTGATATTTCGGAACCCCGCAAGGATATAAAAATTTTGTTTTTTAATGTAGCCCGAGTCGAAATCGAACGCCTGGTTTGAGTCTACAAAACCTCAGAATCTAATTGTTGTCTAAGTAGACTTAACAGAATCAAACTAGGATTTGAAAGCATGGTTTCTATGGGAATTTGATAGTCTGGTTTGGTTCTATCAAGTCTACTTATGTCCCTTTTTGACATGTTTAGACTCAGACCAGGTATTCGAAATACTAGTTTAAGTCTACCAGATCTACTAATACGACCAGCAGTACTGAATGCTGGAATCCTAGTTTAGGCCTATGAATTCTCATTTAAAATTTGTTTATATACATATATACAGAGAGACAAAAAAAGTTCTGATAATTTTGTTAGATTAGCAAAGAGGTATGCTTGTTTTTTGGCAATGAGAAAAATAACTTTTAGAGTGTTTTCTTCAAATATTTCGAAGACATTTAATAGCACTTCACCGCTGATGAAGAAGTCCTATTAAATGCCATCGAAATATTTGAAGAAAACACTCTAAAAGTTATTTTTCTCAATGCCAAAAAACAAGCATACCTCTTTGCTAATTTATACAACTTGGCACTCCACATTCGAAATTTTTTACTTTCTCTTACATCTATATATGTTAATATATATAGAGAGAAAGTATTGGATTCATGTCAAAAATTCGATGTCAAGATTTTGATGGAACTTCACGTTTTGCTCTTCATTTCGCTACAATTAAATTCTTAAATAAAAGGAAAATTAAATTAATCTTTAAATAAAATAATATTTTTTGTTTAAATATCAATTTTCTTTAATTTGAGAATAAGATAACATATATTTAAAAAATTTTAAAAATTCCAAATGCTCTTCGTGTCGATTTCAATATTTCTGGAGATTCATTACTGAAATTGTTTTAAAGAATATATGGATGTAAAAATGAGTTTCCATCTCTAAAATAAATCCCATTAATTTTTATCTTGACTGTATATGTAGGCCTATACCATTAGCTATCACGTGTGGAAAAATATTTTTCTTTTCAGTAAGAACTTCATTTAGTTCTCTGGAAATGTGAAAAATATATAAATTAATTTTATAAATTTATAATCTTTTTTAATTTGTCTTCTTACCTTTCAAAATGACATGAATGGCCAATGTTCCTTGTATTCATTTATTAAAATTAAAGTTGCTTCTTCAGGCCAATGTGTTTTTACAACTAAAATTTATAATGAATATAATTGAAAAAATTAAATAGACTATAAGATAACATATATATAAATAAAATAAAAATAACAGCTAACCTTATCATTTTGTTTTGGCTTGTTTTTATAACGTTGACCCTTAAATAAATAAAAATAATTAATAATAATAAAGAAAATTAATGAAAAAAAATGAAAATAAAACTTAAAACTTACTTCTTTTTTATCGATAATAAATCCAAATATCCAAGGAATGAAAGAAAATGAAAGGTGGTCATCTATTAAAGCTTTGGCGCTGAGATCGCACTGTTTTTAATTTTTACCCGAGAGGATTAGAAGTTTCAAACCAGTACTTCCCGAGTCAAAATCGAACGCCTGGCTTGAACCTTTTAGTCCTCAATTGAAGACTGCAAGGTTCAGGCCAGGCGTTCAAGTACTGGTTTGAACCTTCTAATTCTCCTGGCAGGCTCAGTAGGCTCAAGCCAGGCTTTCAATTTTGACTCAAATACTGGTTTGAACCTTCTAATTCTCCTGGTAGGTTTAGTAGGCTTTAACCAAAATTTAATCCTATCAAATAACAAAGGAATTGAGGACTAAAAGGTTCAAACCAGGCGTTCAAGTACTGGTTTGAATCTTCTAATTCTCCTGGTAGCATCAGTAGGCTTTCACAAAATTGTAAATAAATAACATCCCATCAAATAACAAGGGAATTCAGGACTAAAAGGTTCAAACCAGGCGTTCGATTTCGACTCGGGCACTTGCTATGATCGAAATCATAACTTTAACAATACGCCAAGCGTGGCAAAACTCCGGATGGGTTGCCTCTTGGGAGGGACAGCTCTATGGGAAAAATGTTTATGTTTCCTTTAGTTATATGATTAAAGTAGTGAGAGGTGAAAAAAATGAGGTTTTTTCTCGTAGGCCCTAATTTTTAGGTCCTACTTTGGTCCTCAACCTGGGGAAAATGGATATTTGTACTATCTTGGGGTTCCAAGTAGGACATAATTTTAACATGCAAATAGAACTACTTGAAACCACCAAGTCCGATATAAGACCTAGTTTAGGAGGCTCATAGCAGGCCTCGGGTAATTAATTTGACTTATTTTATTTCAAGTCGTACACGATTTAAGACGAGAGTTAAGTATGGGGTAATTTTTTTTATTTTTTTGTTTATCTTACTATCTCGCGGCACCCCTTACGCGGCACCCGAGGCACACAATATTTTTTTTTTTTTGTCTATTTTCAAAAATCTCATAGATTGAGCGAAAATCAGGCAACGAGCAATAGATCATCTGTTCCCATTTATCTTGTCTCTGAAGTGACCACACACACGCATGTCTGAATAGCAGACAATTGCACAGCACACTTGATATCCAGCTGTCAGAATCCTCTAGCCTCTCTAGAGAAGGAGCAGCCAGGATACAATCAGATTGTGGTCTGGATATGAATGCCCAGCGTGTATATCAATCAAGGCTCAAGGTTTATCTGCAATCCTCCATTCTTGCTGCTGCTGCTTTGGTCCACCTCCAGTCATTCAAAAATAAGTGAATGAATTATGATTATATGAATGAAAATTGATTGCGACTTATTATTATTTTTACCGCCTTCGTCCTCTTGAACCACCTCCAGCTGGCTCGGGCCCGCCTGCGGTGGAGTCTCGCCTTTTCTTAATCAAGTGCCTTAATTTTTCAGGCAATTAATAATTAAAAATACATATCTCTTATAAAAAAATAAAACTCTCCTATCTTAAAGGAGATCTATATATATAGTGGCGGGGTGTCCGTCCGTCTGTCTGTCTATCCAATCCGAGTCCCATCTCTGATTCCTAAAAAAGGAAAAAAAAAAAAAAAAAAAACAATTTTTTTATTAAGGTCATTTTTTGGCGTCGAAAGTCATTTTGATCTCGTCTCTTTTTATTTAGACTAGCTGCGGTAGAGTTGTCGGAGGCACGCTAGGCCCTGGCCCTGGCGGGCGGCGTCTCGGGATATGACTAAGAGTTGTTTGTCCAGATAAATGTATTTTAATTAACTATCCGCGCCTCCCGCCCTCGGCGGGCTTCACGCTAGCCGGGGGGCTTCCCCTCCCTGGACCCCCTCCAGCTGGCTCGGGCCAGCCGGCGGCGGACCCTCGCCTTTTCTTATTTATAAGAACCCGTGGCGCCCGTCTTTGCATCTAAACAGGGGGGCTTCGCCCCTGGGCCACCCGCCAGCTGGCTCGGGCCCGCTTGCGGCGGATCCTTGCCTTTTCTTAATTATGAGAAGCTTCGCGTCTAGACAGGGGGGCTTCGCCTATAGAATATCGGAAAAATATGTTTTTTGCATTCAGGGATCAGAAAAATTGTATTAAGGGTGTCTAAAGGAAAAAAAAATCTTAAAAAATTCGATTTTTCTAAACTTTTAGCCGTGTGCGGCACTTCTAAATGACTTCCGATTGGGCTGAAGCTTTAAATTTATATGTACATGTGTTATAACTCTCTGCATATTTTGAAGGGGTGACGCCTTAACAAAATCCAGCTAATTCAAAATAAGAACCGCTTTGGAAGTCATTTTCTATTAAAATTTAATTTTCTCTCTAGCTCTAAAATCTAACGTGATGGGACAAAACTGATGGCATTTTTGGAATCAGCGCTACCCAAATACCCAGGAATAGCTTTGAATACTTAATCAACAAAAAAAAGGTCTTTTTGTTCCCCTGTTCTATAGAAACAATTTAAATTGAATGGTATTTCGGCCAACCTCAGCCAAATCGTACCTAACTCGATCCATCCATCTTGGTTCGACCAGCGTCTCACGATTCATTGGAGTCGCTCACTTCCCCTCTCTTCGTTTGTTTTTGGTGCCTGAGCACAGAGGTAGAGATCTCGCTGTTTGTTCTAAGTGCCTGATATTTTCTTGCCTTCCAAAGTGATAAAGATATATTTAATGGTAACTAACAAGAACGGAGTCTTTTTAAATTAAACTCTCCTTGAGATGAGATGCGAAGTAAATACAAATAGCCTACAAAAAAAAAAAAAAAACTTTGACTTTTATACAATCCAATTTTATAATCCAAAAGTATCAAATTAAAATGAAAATAAATTCTCATATTTTAATTAAAATTGACATGTGTCGAAAAATAAATGAAGGGAATTATTATTATTTTTTTTTTTTTCACCATGCCTATCAAATTGGATTCGATCTGCTTTTGCGTGAACCTTTAGGCAAGTGTTTTATCGATTCAACCCCCCTCGAGAGAGTGAGAGAGTGAGAGTGTAGAATTTCGGGTAGAGAAGCTTTCTATATTTAGAGGATTACAAATGGATATCCATTGACGCACGGTGTAGGCTCAAATGACAAAGATTTAGAATATAAATTATCAGGTGAGCAAATCAAAATATTTTTCACTCTAGGGAAGAGCCATTTTAAATTTTATTAAAAAAGTGTTAAAAATAAAAAACGGGCAGGAAGAATTTTATCTTCCTACAGTATTTATTCTTAATAGTCGGAGAGCTGGCGACGAAAATGGACAAGAGTTTTCTGAATGCTAATATTTTCAGAATAAGTTGCTTTTTAGTAATGGAAAGATACTTCCAGTACCGGGGCCTTTGGCGGGAATAAGCCGGTAAAGTTGTAATATTTATTAGCATCTCTAAACTTTTATTTATGGTAAGGTTCAGGAAATCTCAAATGAGCAACGCAGCTAGTCGTTTTTTCAATTTTTTATTTAAATGCAAAGTGCTAGGGCCCAACGTTTCGGTCGCATATAGGACCATCATCAGGACTGATTCCATGTTCAATCTCTCCATCACATAATATTTCACTTGAAGGTGTTAGATGAGCGCTCTTCTTGAATTAGATTTAAGCCGAGACGTTGGCCCTGGCACTTTGCATTTAAATAAAAATTGAAAAAACGACTAGCTGCGTTGCTCATTTGAGATTTTCTGAACCTTAAATAAATCGTATTATCAGCTATACACCTCAATTACATCTCTAAACTGTTTTTTGAAAGCTTAAAATTTCCAGATAACTAGTAAAAAGAATATAAAATAGGAATCTAACAGTCAGACAGCGAAATTTATCCGAGGTGCTTCCGTGCACGAAAACACACACCTCAAACCCATCCGGCCTCTGGCCGTAGCCATCTACCGGCACTCCGTGAAGCTACATTATTTCCTATCTCCAACTCCTCCGCCTGCGTTCGTTTCTAGCTCTTGAACTAATCCTTAATTCTGGTTCCTTTTATCCAACCTCTTCAATGCTAGGGAGGATGTCCTAGTTGACGACTCCCTCAGCACCGGCGTGTAGCCTACTCCTTTCAGAAGAATGCATCACTGAGAGGTAATCTTCTTTACGTCCCTTCCACAGGACGGGATGTCGCAGCAACTCCTTCTCCCTGTAGAGTTTTTTTTTAAACACTCACACTTTTTTCTCATTCACACTCACACACACATTCCACACATTTTCACACAGTCTTTTCGGTAACTTAGGCCATTTAAGACTTTGACGATAACCGTTGTATAAATAATTATATTTATTGGGGGTCCAGGCATTCTTATTTACGCCATTTGGTATCCAATTGGCTTAAATAAAATCATCGGACTGCCTGGGGTCGAACCCGCGACGTTTGGTATACGAGGTTAGCACGCTAACCTCCACACCAAGCCCCGAGGGCTTAGATAGAGATAATTAAAGTTAAAAATTTAATAATTAAATCTCACAATTATTATTCTATAATTAATCATATATATTAAAAAAATTTCAATTTTATTTTATATGGATAGAAGTGAAGAAGACAGAGAATAAAATAGGTGCTTCGTATTTGCTATTAAAACAGAACCTGTACATTTCTCAAGAGTTTAGAGGATATTTTAATCCTTTAATTAAATAAAATGGCGCCCCGGGTGTGGCGTAGTAGGAAGCCTGCCTACCTCCTATACCAAACGTCGCGGGTTCGGACCCCAGGCAGTCCGATGATTTTATTTAAGCCATTTGGATACCAGATGGCTTAAATAGAAATGCCTGAACCCCCAATAGATAATATATATTACAACGGTTATCGTCTAAAGTCTTAAATGGCCTAAGTTGCCGAAAAGACTGTGTGAAATGTGTGTGTGTGTGTGTGTGTGTGTGTGTGTGTGAGTGTGAATGAGAAAAAAGAGTGAATGTTTTTTTTTGAAAATAAAAAAAAAATTAAATAAAAAGTATATTTAGCCAGTGTATAGCGTAGATAATTTCCCATCAAGTATATCATATCCTCTTACGCTTTAATCCCTTCGACTCTCATCTTCATGAATTATAACAGAGATAGAGAGGGGGAAAAATCAATGCAATATTTTTTTTTTTCTAGAAAAACAACAAGTAGAATATATAATGATCAAGTCAATATTTTGCTAAGCCGCCTTGGCTATTACGTTGCTTGGAGCTAGCTGATTGCTCTCTCTCTCCTCAACGATCGTTACATTCATAACATATTCATAAGCCACATTCAACTCTAGCATCAAGAGGACGCCGCTCCCTGTGTGCTAACTCGATTCCATCCCCTCTCTTTTCTACTAGCTGCTAAATTTGTTATATCACTGGTTGTTATTATTCGGAAATGAAAAAAAAAAAAAAAAAATTCATCCGCTAGGAGATAACGTAGCATTTTTCATTTATGAAAATATTAGCTTGCCTTTGGGGAGTCGTCTGGAAACTTAATCTTTCGACTTACGGTTTTGTTTTGAGCGTCATCTTTTCAATATACACTGTAAAAAAAAAAAAAAACTTTTAGTGATTTTACAATTTTTTTGTAGTAAGCAAATTTCCAAGACAAATAATTTACTATGCAGTTTAAATATATTTTTTTACAAAACTCTTTGCAAAAATCGTTTACAAATGTCTTTAATTTTACTAAACTTGAGCAATTTTCGAGAGAAAAACGTAAGTTTAAAAGTTGTTTGCTTACCTATAACACACTACTGTATGTAAAGTAGTTTATGATAATAATTTTGAATGTAAAATAAAATAATATGTTATAGAAAAATCACAGTACGTTTATTAAGAGATTTTTAAAGTAATTCTATTTCATATACAGTACTTGTTTATGGATTTGATTTTACAAACTGATGTATTAAAATTCAAGCACGAAAGTATATGAAAAACGACTGAAAATTCATATTTTTTTTTAAAGTTATTTTTTGAATAGGCCTACTACTGTATCTATAAGACTAAAAGTTTAAAAATAAAAATATAAAAAAAAAACTTAAAAAAAAAATGCTTTTATTTAAATTGAACTAAAAAGGGAGAAATAATTTCATTTTTCTTGTTCAAATTGTTGAATATTTATGACTTAAAATAAAAGCGTGGGGCGCTTCGAAGGGATTCAGGGGCTCTAAGAATAGACAATTTCTTAAGCTATCATTGAGCACCCCACGCTTTTATTTTGTCATAAATATTCAACAATTTTAATGAAATTATTTCTCTCTTTTTAGTTCAATTTAAATAAAAGCATTTTTAAGTTTTTTTATTATATTTTTAATTACAAAAGATAATTTTTTTGTAATGTTCAAAAAGAGAGAAAAAAAAATTTATCTTTTTCAATTTATTCAAATTTATTCACTTTCCATTCTTCACAAATGAGTTTCTCTCTCTATCTCTCTTCGTCATTCGTCGTCGAATTACTATCATCTATTATTCAATTAATTTTTGCATCCGCATTTGGAATTAAATCTAAATGGTTTTATTATGCCATTGATTATTAAAAAAAAAAAAAAAAGGGAAAATAATCAGTCTCCAGATAAAAAATAAAGTGTTATAATTAAAAAAAAAAAAAAGAGTTAATTTAAGAGATGGCGATAAAAGCAAATTGCAGAGGCAGTGAGCCCATCTAATTCTTTATTCAATAAATATTACAATGGTTTGAGAAAAAATTTTAAATTGATTTTTTCATAGCGAAATCCTCGATCGCGTTATTATTTTTTTTTTAAATTTACTTTGACTTTTTTTTTAATAAGATAACGATATACCAAAGTTTTTATTAAGATTGTTCGGACGTTAAAGCACTTAAATAGATTAAAAGCTAATTTTTTTTAATATGTTATTAATCACTATCATATACGGGGCGGATCTGGGGGGGGGGAGTGGGTGCGTGCCGGGCGGAGATATCAGGGGGCGGCAAATTTTGGTCTCTAAAAAAAGGTAAAATATTTTCGGACGGGAAAATTTGGTTCCGCGAAAAAAAATTTTCGGAGAAAAAATTTTTGAGATCAGGGAAAATTTAAGGAGGGGCGGCAAAAAATTTGCCCCCAAAAATCTCCTAGTTCCGGCCCTGCATATACGTATAAAATAATTTTTTGAAGCAGATCTGACGCAGGGTTATCATGTAATTATTTTTTTAAAAATAGATGTAGTCTATGGGAATGTCATATATATCGAATTATGTAGCCACTCCTGAATTAGGTAAAAAAAAAACAAAAATCTTCTATTATTATCAAATAACTTCCGTAGAATACGTTAAAAATAAAATCAAAATTTTCTGACGTTGGCTTTTATAAATATTTTAACAAGAAATTAAAAAATTCCCGAAAATGACAGTTGGTCATATTTAAAAATAACCAAGTCACGAGACTCAGACAAGTGTGGCAACTTCGCATAAAATACATCTCTTTCACTTACATTTTTTTTTTTTCCAATTTACGATATTTTTTCTCGCGAATCGCCCATTGTGTCTAAACTGATTACTCATTGTAATATTATAAATAAACTACAACTGAACACTATTTTTCATTTCATTAAAAAAATACATTGTGTGGATTTATGAAATCACGATGCAAGTGAAACTTTTTTCGGATCTTAGGCGTTTAACTGAAAATTTTCAGAAAATTATTCAATTAAGGGTATTAAAATCGCGTTTTTAATCTTAATTTAATAATTGGAAAATGAGGATTGATAATGGGAAATCAATTGGCGTATGTTAAATTAAAAACTGAGAAAAATATTTATTTAGTATTTGAATCATTTTAAATTATTTTAAAAATTATATTTTATCATTTTAAAAATTGAATAATTAAATCTCACAATTATTTTTTATAATTCGTCATATATATTAAATTTCAACTTTCCTATTTTTGTCGTCATGGCTTGTGACGTCATAACTTGTAGCGTCACGGCCTTTGACGTCACGGCTTGTAACGCGACATGCTGATAGAGAAACGAAAAAATGTGTGTCGATCAAATTAAAGTTTCACTTTTAAAAAAATCAGTTTCTATTAATACTTACGGGGTACTGTCCGAACAACCTTAAAAAATAACTCGTAAAATTGATCAGTTGTTAAAGCTTGGATAGGAGAGTGAGTTAACGAGGGCTAATTGCCTAAGGGAGAGAGCCTTTACAAACAACCAATTGGCTTAATTGTGATTATGATGAGATTATCAAAATCGGGGCTCGGATTATTCTGTCACAATTTACTATTTTTAGATAATGCTTGAATAAACTTTGACAGGCTTTAGGCAATTTTCTACCGTTCAAGCAATTAATTTAGTAACTTTTCTCTTTCCCTATCTTCTCTTCTTTTAACCTTTCTTTATTTTTTAATTGATCCCTTTTGCTCTAAAACCACAAAATATTCAATCTTGTGTTTTTAAATTGAATCTGATAAACCTTGGGCTCTAATTGAAACATGATTAAAAGTATCTTGGTGTTGTTGCTCTAAGTCTCCAGCACATAGAACCCTTTATATCGCGACGCTCAGACAACGCGCGTTCTACGGCGGCGTTGGACTTTTTTTGATATGCCACACAGCATAACGCCAGGTGTGTCCAAGATCCTTGATAGTCCCAGCAATATGTGCCACACCAGATTTTTTCAGTATAGTCTATGTTGAAAAAAGAAATATTTATTAAAAGAGAACTGGATTTGTACGAGAAATTGATTAATCAATTTTAATCTACGAGTAAACTTCCAGATTAAAATCGAGTAAAGAGATATTTATTTTTTTACTCTCTTTCTACTGTATTTAATAGGTGAGTTAGATTTAATTCAATATTTTGGCACATAAATTAATTTTCCGTCTAACGATGCATTACTTTTCGGCTCGTTGATTCCCTGTCAAAATTGAAAACCCACCCCCCCTTGAGAGCGCCCATCGCCATCACTAAAATAGACATCTCTCTCTCTCTCTCTCTCTCTCTTCCATCATTTGGATTAAACACCCGGGGAGGTTTTTAATAAACCAGTCCACTTAACACGGCTTATCACCATCTTACAATCGACTCCCTCTCTCTTGGATACGCTTGAGAGAGAGAGAGAGGGAGAGACTTGAGACTTAAAGAGGAAGCCGCATTTTCAAGAGAGAGAAAAAAAATAAATAAGTTGATAAAGTCATCATCAAAACCATCGAGCCAGCCAATTATCGTAGAAAAAAATCTGGTCTGATCTGGGTTTGCATCCCGTCTCGTGCGATAAAAATTTATTTCTATTTAATTCGCTACCAATTAATCGAAATAAATAGAAAGTCGGATATTGAATAAGACCTCAAGGGGGTTCCGGAGGTAGATGTTATGTTATGTTATGTTATGCATGTTTTTCCCGTTAAGGGTATTTAGGAGCGACATCTAAACGTACTTTAAAAAAAAACTAGTCTATTATAAGGAATTTTTCAGTGCGGTTTTTTTTTTAAATGAATTAAATTCATAAGAGATTATTGGGACATCGAGCTATAATTTTTTTTTAATGACTTATAAAAAAATTAAGGAAATTAATTTTTTTGTTATCAAGCAAATACAAAAAAAACAATCTGACTCAATAATCTTTAATTTTTTTTAAATTTAAAAATGAATTTATTGTTATTATTAATCACATATTAATTAAGAAATTGTTAAAATAAGCTTAGATGATTTATTTAAAATTCATCTGTCAAATGAGTTCAGCATTCTTGCAATAGATGGCAGGCTAGTCTAACAGCTGATCCCATAATATCTTATATTTATATATTTTTATTAGGGTCCGACCGAAACAAGATTTTCAGCCGAAACCGAAACCGAATATTCGGCCTCAACCTTAGTTTCGGCCGAAACCGTAACCGAAACCGAAACTTGTATTTCCTATAAAAAATTTTTTTCATTTTACCTTTTTTTTTTTTTGAATTTTTTTTTCCCTCCCGTGAAAATCATTTTACCTTTTTTTTAGGGAGACTAAAATTTTTTTCTCCCTCAAGTGCAAATTATTTGACTTTTTTTTTTTTTTGCATGCGAGTCTCATCCCATTTTTTTCAGACTCTGGTTTCGGCCGGCCGAAAGGTTCGGCCACTTTTTGGCCGAAACTACGGCCGAAACCATGATTTTTGGCCGAAACTGGCCGAAACCGTAACCGAAACCGAATATTCGGTCGGTTCCTAATTTTTATGCTTTTACAAAAGATACATAATATATAATAACATTTATAAAGTATTTATTGTTAAAAGATCAATGAAAATGAACTAAATGCATTAAATATTATTAGCTACCATTTTGACATCTCTTGGCAAATTTTTAGTTACTTGATTTTTTGGGCATACTTTTTATGACACACTATGCCATCTTATCGGGAAAAACATGCCTAATACCTTCGCTCTTATTCCGCCTTAAGAGGGCGTTGTATGTCTTTAAAAGTAAAATAAAATAAAAATAAAATAAAAAAAAAAAATTATATACCTATTTAAAATGTTTATAAAAGCTTACATTTAAAAAAAAAAATACATTTTTGAAGACAAAATAATATGAAATTATTATAATAAATACTTTAACCTAGTGTTTTTAATATCTCAAATTTACAATTATTGAAATATTGGAAAAAATGTAATAAAAAATTACAAATAAACTTATATATGTGCTTCAGAATAAGCGTCAGATTTTATTAGGTTTAAATTATAATTATTATTTCTAATAAACTCATCGATAACATTGATATTAAAGTTGTCATTCCGTGGAGGCAAGACGAGTTCTTTTAAAGAATGACATCGTCTTATGATTTGTTCTATGCAGTTTTGAGTGAAATTACATTTACGATATATATGTAGAATCTTAATTGTTTTAAATGCAGAGATTAATTCCTCGATATCATTGGCAGAATATGTTGCCCAATAATAAAGTTGTACAACTTCAAGTGAAGTTAATCCTTTTAAAAAATGTATTATTTTATCAGGTGCATTCCTTTTTCTAAAACATCTAAGTTTGGATTGAGTGACAACTTCAGTAGCTTCTATATTGGGTGAAAAATAAAGATCGAGATATTCTAAGTCTGGACATAGTCTTAAGACACTACTCAAATTGGCATCTTCTATTTGAAGTACTAAAGTCTTCAATTTTGAACCACAACTTTCAAGAAGTTGAATCAATTGAACGTTGGTCGAATTATAAAAATAAAGATGATTCAAATGTTGAAAATTTGGAACAAATTCTATAACTGAATTTTCAGAGCCTCTCAAATAAATTGAGTCAGCTTCGGGAAAAATGCTATGAAGCTGAACAAGGGATTCTAAATATGTTGAACGAGAAGTTAAAAATTTTACTAAACCTGATGGGATTTGTTGAGAGAAAAAAAAATTTATAAAATTATTATTAGTTTGAAATATTTCTAAATTTGGCATTTTATTTAAAATTTCATTTCGTGAAGTTGGTTGTTTTGAAAAATAAAAATAGAATGAACTATTAATTCTGAAAACACGGAGAGATTCGTGCTTTGGCCATGAATCAATTTGGAGATCTCTGAAACATATATCGTTCTGTATCCATTCTAGTTCCTCTAATCCGGGAGAAAATTTTAAAATAATTTTCATAAAAGCATTTTTGAGATTAAAGGATTTTATTCTTAATGTTTTTAAAGATGGAAGGTATTTCAAAATTTGTTCCAAATCAAAACAATCTAAAAAATCACAATTCAATTCTAAATGAATTAAATTTGGTTTTTTCATTTTTATTATTCGTATGACATGACGAATAAATTGTGAATTTTTATTTCGATTCAAGGAATAATCACAAAGATAGAGGCATAATATCTTTGTCCTCTCAGAGACCATCAAATCAATTGTTCTAAACATCAAATCTGACTTTTCTCGTTCACTTAAATGCAACAACAAATCATTCATACAATCGTCAATTATAATACTCGGGAGACTTTGGACGTAATTTTGTTGAAAATCAATTAATTCTTCAGAATTGTGAGTAGAGGCGACAAAGTCGATAAATTTCTTCTGGTATTCTTTTTTGATGAAGTTGGAAAAAGAAGCTGGCGATGGCATTTTTAATGCTGATGATATCTGTAAAAACAAATTAGTACATTTATTGTTTTGTCTATAACTCTAATTGTCTACAAAACAAGTCGCAACAAAATCTTTTGGTTTTATTTTATTTCAAATGATAGATAGCTGAATGAAGCTAATTTTTTAAGGCTGCTGAATGAAAAGACGGGCCCTCCCCTTTTCTTAATTATGAGAAACTGTGCCTTAGGCTGGACGCACACGGTCGATTTTTAGTCGAGAGATAGTTTTGTCGATGGACAGAAATGCTTTAAAAACCGAGTTGATCTTCAGTTGTGACAAGTGCGCACCTACATTTTATTTAATACATTTATGTCCATCGACTAAATTAACGCTCGACTAATAATCGACAGTGAGCGCCCAGCCTTAGGCTTAAATTTTTTCCCCTGGGACAGAATGCGAACCCGCGACCGTTGGTACTACAAAAGGCCAGCATGCTAACCCCTACCCCAATGGCTCGCCTTTTCTTAATTATGAAAAGAAAATTAATTATTACTATTCTAATCCAGTGACTGCTTGAGGATTTGTTACATTCATATAATACATAAATGCAAAGAATACCTAAATATTTATCTATACACTTCCTATGAGAGAAATCGTAGCTTTAGAAATTGATAATTCAAAAAACAACAAAATTTGCTTTTGAAATTTCAACGGAAAGTTGCCCAAAAAGAGCGTGAGAGACAGATTGACTATTATACTGCGAATTATATAAATAGAATGTTTTGGACTTGTAACAACTGAAATAGAAACTGGATCGAAAGCGACTCGATGGGCACAAGTTCAAGTAAAAGAATCGGGAATCCCTCAAAATAAGTGATAATCTCAAAAGATAGTCAGTTTTCGAAAAAAGAATAAAAAAACTGTTTAAAATCATCTTAGTTATTATAGTATAACAGAAAAATATAAAATTTTTAAAAAACTTCCATCTAAATAAAGCAGAAATTTAAAAAATTCTGATAAAGAAGATTTCGAAGGACGTCCAGATGTTGAATTTGCAAAGGGGAAATTATCTTTGGACGTTGGGCCTGTTCGTTTTCTTTGTCTCT
>JAKCPI010031274.1:0-31216 GCA_023213315.1 Euborellia annulipes
TTTTTTTTTTAGTTCATTTAGACGTCGCTCTTGAACCCCCCTTAATACAACAAATAATAAGAAATAAGATTCCTCAAATTTAAATATTTTCACTTATAATAGAGATTCAATTTCTCCATCGACTTTTTTTGGCATTTAATCAGAATTATTTGGCTGGTATTTTTGTTCTGTTTGTGGTTTAGTGTCCATTGGCAGCCCACCCGCTCTGCCCCTTTTATACAAAAATGACGGAGATGTTGAGCATTCAAGAATATCAACAGGCATCAGATTTTTTATAGGCGGAATCCAATTCACTAGATCTTGGCAAAATGCCTCCCTAATACCGCAATATATGTCGGTTATAAAATTCAAATAGAATTCTTTTTTAACAAAACGAGAAAAATAGCCAATATAGTAGCTCTTATACTAAATTGAAACCTCAAATCAACTTCTCTATTTTTTTGTCATTTTTAGAAATGAAACAATCTTAGCTGTTAATATTAAATTAAATGAATGGTTGACCCTCCTTATGCCATCCCCTTAAATACAGCAGCAACTCTTGTCATTTTCGAACTCGAAAACTCAGTGCGGTGTTGAAATTTAGACTCATGAACCCCAATAGAGATGCTATTCCAACGGTAACGACTTAATATCCTGGCTGTGTGCTTTAATAAAGCCAAGGGCCAATGATACCCAGCAGACCTTCCCGGGATGCAACACAAAAGGGCCGATCGTTGCATTAATGCCAGCCAGTAACATACCAATTTCCACCATCAAAACTCCTCCTAGCCATTTTGTATTAACCTATACATTAATTAAAATGCTTTAAGTTTCATTGTGATTATATTTTGAATAAGCAAAGAGAAAATTGTTTTCTATACTTTTGATCGCTTTCTTTATGAAATGTAATCAAACTTAAAGATATTTTAAAAAAAAAAAAAAAATATTGATCATTACATAAATGGAGGGCTGAAAAACATGGTGGTGTAAGTCAAGCAATTCTTATTTTGCATTTATTGCCAGAAAAAACTCGCAGGTTATTTAAGAACAAATCTCTTATGTCCTGATGGCATATGTTGTTTATAATTTATTTTATTTTACAAAAAACACAAAATTAATCATTCTAAATTCAATTTCCAAATTAAAACACATTGTTTCTTGCTTAAAAAAATTTATTTTACAAAAGTTGATGAATTTTTGAAATATTCTTTAGTTTACTGTATATAATGGTAGATGCTATCCCAATGATAGGGAAAATTGAAATAACTCATTTTCAAAAAAAAAATTGACTTACACCACTATGTTTCTCAGTCCTCCAAATAAAAAAAACGTGTGGGGTCGAAGGACCCCCGGCAGGAACGAAGTTCCTCAAGGAAATAAAGAGAAGAAGAAGGTGGGCGTGGCCTCGCCAAGACTTTCGCCTTCCTCCGCCGTCGCTCGGGTGCTGGGAACACATTTTTGTTAGGAACGCGTTTTTGTTACGTTACATTTTCTCCCAATTCACCCTGCGTAAGCCGCTTCGTTCCAAATATATTCACATGCTTTTCAGATCATATCAGAAGCTTTATGTGAAATTCACTTTTGTTATTTAGCTTGCTTTTTAATAAAATATACCCCTGCCTTTTCGTTACAATATTTATATTTCAATTACATTAAATTAAAAATCATGCTGATTTTCGAAACTTAGGGCTGGTGTATGTATAAAATCTTTTTTTTTTTTATAGAAGCCGTTGTTTTTTTTAAGACTTTTTTCTGAATCTAGGTCATTTAGACCCCGCCCTTATTCTTTTTGCTCTTTTAGCCGGAGGCGATTGGGCCAATGGTTGCAAAAACAAATACAATAAATATAAACAAAGCAATATGAACCGCCTTTATTTATTTGTAAGCCAATTTAATTGGAATAAATATTTGTCGAGAAGCGAACTTCTCGAAAATAGCACAAGAAGGGACATTTTTACTTTTGCGCTAGGCTCATGGGCGTATAAAATTCTGAATTCTTTCCCCCATTTGACGGGCATCGCAGGTCCTATTATTGGAGATCCGACTTCAAATTTTCACCCAAAATTTCCTCTGTTTGTCTTATTATATTATTACAAATTGTATTTTTTTTAAACAAAAGGAGAATTAACTATTTTATACTGAAGGATCTATTAAAATCCTAGTCTTTGTAAACTTATTAAAGGTGATTTGTTCAATTTCGCCTAACAGTAGAAATATAATTTTTGATTAATTCATTTTCAAGAACGCAACTAAAAACAAAAGTTTAAACTAATCACCGGTACTTAATTTATCTGAGTAACATTGCGAGGTGAATTAATGCCGTTTTGATCCCTCAATTTTTAATTTGATTGAATTATCGATCGACCCTCTCGAATATCTTTCATTTTTTTTTTATTTCAAAAAATTAAATTATTATCAGCATGAATTTAATTTTTTATTTATTTCATTTTTTTTCCCTCTTTACAAAATTAATTTCCATAATTAAAGCACGATGCTTAATTATAGAGCGTAACATAGCCTACATATATTGAAAATATTGAATACAATAATTTTTCAAATAAAGCCATGTTTTACAGATGATCAGGCCTCGAGTTCATTCAATTGACTATAGATTTAATTATTGAAAAATCTTCTGCTGGAAATAATTTGATTTAAATAATTAAGCCGATCAAATTATTTCTACTTAATTGAATACTCTTCTTTATTCTTAATTTTGCCGAACAAACCAGTTTCTTTAATGATTTTTTAGCAGATTTCTTTAAAAAAAAAAAAAAAATAGACATGTAATCTGATTTTTTATCAATAAAAGCTTTTAAGCGATTAATCCATGATAATGAGATAAACACAGCTGACCTAATAATATTCCAATTGGTTAAATAGTGATTTTAAAGGTTTTAAGCCCCACTAAAAACCAATCAAAAATAAACAAATACTAACTAAAAAAATGCATTTTGATTTCATTGAATAGGCCTATACGTAGAGTATTTTATTAGCTATTCCAAATATGGGAATGCTTTGAAATTTTTAGTATATAACAAAAATTACTTTGAAAAGAGAGATTTGTACTAAAAAAGTGCTGTACTATTTAAATTAAACATTAGATTTTTGTTCTCTTTATTTCATTTCTCTTTCTCTATAACTTATTGTCGTTAAATCCAAGTCGAGTATGAGTGGAGCCGGTATACTTATTGATTGAGTAGGCACCGGTGCTGAGTGAGTCCCTCCTTGACTAGGACATCCATAGGATAGAAGAGGGTGGATACAAAGGAACCGGATGGAACTAGAAATAAGGATTAGTTCCTAGCTAGTAATGAACGCAGGAGTTAGAGATAGGAAATGATATAACTTCACGGGTTGCCGGTAGATGGCTACGACCAGAGGCCAGTTGGGTTTGAGATGTGTGCCTTCGTGCACGAAAACCACTCTGGTAAAAAAAAAAACGCAGCTCCCGGTAGGAATTTCAAATAATAATAATAATCATCATAGGCGCCGACTCCATGGGGTCCAAGGGGCTCGAGCCCCCCCTAATGTTGAAGGAAGAGGGGGTCCAGCCCCCAGAAAAAAAACGCTTCACTGTCGTTAAAAGGTCAATCAGGGCAAAATCTTAAAACACTTAAACCGTACCCCTTGCGTAAATAACCCCCCCGCAATGCGGCGCAAGCGGGGGGGGGGCTCAGCAGATCAAGGGCGCAGAAAAACTATTTACACATTTGAATACGTTTCCATAAGAATTGCAAAGTGAAACTGTTAGAAAAATAAATTTTAGCTTTTTATAGAACAGTGTTCTATTCTGTATTAAACATTTTTTTAATTTTTTTGGGAGGTGACATTCTTGTATTTTAGGTGGGGGAGGGGCGCCAATCAATGTAGTTACGCTTCTGGACCCCCCTAATAATTTTTAAAAGCCGGCGCCCATGATAATAATAGAGATGCAGAGAGCCTGGATGATTTTGGTTTTCTTGTTGCTTGTGCTTGGACATTCAATCAATACTATAGTAATTGGTTTTACATTCTCTTGCCTATACAGTATATACTATGTAATATATAGAGAGCGGAAAAAAGTCTTTCGACTTATGTCAATTTTGAGACTTTTCCTGATTTTCTAAGATATCTCCAAAAATGATCTCATAAAAATAAAAGTTTTTTGAGATTTTCAAAAACAACTTATGCTTTTTTACTTTCTCTTATCTCTTCGGTAATTGAAAGTTGTGTTCTGTGCTTGTCAAACCAGATTTTTTCTGCCAAACTCTATCTATATGGTTCTTATCACTCGACGAACCATCAACATCTCTTGGGACAACCGATCAGCACACATACCTTTAATAATACTACATGCTCACAAGATGTGATAGGCCTCTGAGCAAAAACTATTTTTATCTCAAATTTTTCGAATAGTTTTTCGTCTGTTATTTTGTAACATAAATTATTTAAAGTGTTAACACGCATGCATGCTAAATTAATTACCAACCCATATCACTTTGAATTTTCATTTATGCCAGGTGATATAATTATTTAAATTTGATACAATTTCAGTACATTTGAAAGATTTTGCAATTTTATCTATAACTGGCAAAACACTTGGATAATGAAGTTAAATGCAGAGCCCTTTGGCTTCGATCCCGAAAGGGTCTCTTCGCTTTTAAATGGGATTTGGCCCTCAAAATGGCAAGGACCCACAGCTAAATGAATTATCCCCTGATTATTATTACGGTACCGCAATGTTTATTGCCCCTTGCTTACTTTTTAGCCCTTTATCGCCTGAGCTTTTATCCAAAGCATGTGTGATAGGAACCTATTATACTTATCAGATAATAACACCGTGGCTGCCAAAATCAATTTATTTCACGCCTAATTAATATTTACGAAATTTCAATATTGGATTAAACTTATTTTACAAATTTATATGCATAACGGATGTGTTTGTTTAAAACATATTTGATAGAACTCGGCGTTCGGGAATAAACTCTTAAAAATTATTAAAATTAAATTGTAAATTAAGTAAAATTTCATTTTCGCGTCGAAGATTATTTTATGTTTCTTATTAAGTAAACTCAATTAATATATTGTGATGAAATGAAAAAATGATAGATGGAATAATTAAAAATAGATTTTCATTTTAAAAGTTAATTAAAAAAAAAACGGAAATTTTTTTTTAAAGAAAAATATTATTTACTCTTTAGTTATGAGTGAAATGGTATGAGAATAACCCTTTTGATGGCTTACTGAGGAAGGGGAGGGGGTTTTGGATTCACACTTTCAAGGGACAATTTTTTCATAAGAAAAATTTTAACCTATCACTTTGAATCTTCTAAATTTTTAGAATAAGTATTTGGAGAAGAGTCGTATAAATAAATGTCCAGTAATGAAATAGTACAAATACGATTCACCCCTTTATTACATAAAACGCAGTAGTTAAGCTCCAAATTGAATTGAATCGCGTCTTTCCCCCTCTCCCATATATATCATCCAGCATAAAATGATAAAAAAAAATAACTTTTTTTATTTCGTAATTCGAATTAAATCCTTAATATTAATTGAACGTTAAAGCTTTCTCTTTTTTTTCCCAGTAAATCCGTATTAGATTGGATAATCGGTGGTCGTCGACGGCGGGTTTTGCGGTTTCTGTTTGACGCACCCCAAATATAGACAAATGCGCTGGTTGACATGCCTTCCCACAAGGTTGAAAGTTATCCACAAAGACAAAAAGAAAACTTCCTCTTGCCAAAAAATAAATCTAACATTTAAAATGTAAAAAGATTAAATGTATTAGATTGGATAATCGGTGGTCGTCGACGGGGTTTGGTTTGTTTGCCCCCCAAATATAGAAAATGGTGTTGAATGTCCCAAAGGTTGAAAGTTATCCACAAAGACAAAAAAAAAACTTCCTCTTGCCAAAAAAATAAATCTAACATTTAAAATGTAAAAAATTTTTCTGGATGTGAAATGAATTTTATTAATACGCAATAGACACTTCTTAAAAGAAACTATAGAAAAAGGAAGGGATATATAAAATTTTCCTTTTTTTTTTTTATCAACCAAAGAGAGGAAAAAAATTATTATTTTTACATTTAAATCTAAAGAGTTGAATTTTTTCAAAACTAAGTTAATTAAAAACCAGCATATATTAAAATTTTAATTTCTCTATCATCATCTGTTAAATTTCTATGAAAATATAACGAACAAGTTAGGAAAATATTTATTTTACTATTATATTCAAGGAATTCAATATTTGAATTTTGATTAGTGTCAAATTTTAAACAAATAATAGTCGAGGCATTCTCGGAAGGTTAGAAATACTAACCCCTCTCAGTCAGTAACAAATTTTGTTCTCTCTCAGCCAATCATAGACAAAGATCATCATCCCTCGTTAGTTAATTCCCCACACTACCTTGCAGACTAGAGATGGCTGTTTTTTGTCTCTCTTCAGTCCGAGAATTATTTATTTAATTTAATACCTGAATTAAGCCTTTATTCATTAAATATAAACATTTATTTATAATTCAAAAGATTTTCCAGGAAATTCGGTTTGCGGTTTTCAACAGGTAAACCGATCAATTTATAACTAAATATTTGAAAAAAAAAAAAAAATTATTTTTTATTCAATTTGTATTATTTTTAGATGAGATTTTTTTTATCAATTGATTAAAAAAAAAAATTAAAAATTACTTTACAGTTGTTTGCACATCTCTCTAATTTCATTCCCAATGATTGATTGCATCAAATAAATTTATATAAGATTTCAACGCGTGTTGTTGCAATGTCAATACTGAAAATCGGGATAGGTGGTCCCCACGAAACAAAACTGTTGAACGCCGGAAACCATTGATACCTTATTATAGAGGAGACTGGGGATCAAAAACTCTTTTATTTATAAAAAAAAAAAAAAAAAACCATTTTATTAATATTAGTTTTTAATAGGAACCGACCGAATATTCGGTTTCGGTTACGGTTTCGGCCAGTTTCGGCCAAAAATCATGGTTTCGGCCGTAGTTTCGGTTTCGGCCAAAAAGTGGCCGAACCTTTCGGCCGGCCGAAACCAGAGTCTGAAAAAATGGGATGAGACTCGCATGCGAAAAAAAAAAAAAAATTATTTGACCTTTTTACTTTCTCTTACCTATGTATATATGTAATATAGATATAGAGAGAAAGTATTGGATTCATGTCAAAAATTCGATGTCGAGATTTTGATGGATCTTCACGTTTTGAGGTCCCCTGAATCCAAAAAAGTGGTTTTCGCGACATGATCTGTCTGTGTGTGTGTGGGTGGGTGGGTGGGTGTGTGTTCAATTTTAAGCATGAAGGAATTGACCTACGAGGTTGAAATTTTATATTTAAGTTAAACATCTCCCGGGACCGGGAAAATAAGCTTTTAATCAAAATCGGCCAAAGAGTACTAGTACTTTACTGATGTATTTTTCAGTTTTTTTCGATTTTCTTAAAATTTGCTCCAACGATTTTTTTTTAAATTCAAAAATCAATTATTTTTTAGATGCTCTTTAAAATGTATATTCTCATTTTGCCTTTGAAATCTTCTGAAGCACACTTTACTCTTGTACTTCATAGGAAATATAGGAGAAATGGTTACCATGGTAACAGAATATAAATATTTTCCCATGTTTATAAATTGTACATCTTGAATTCAAATGTACTGTACTTTCGGAAACTAAATACTTATATGTCGACACAAAAAATATGGTGTGACAAGCACAGAACACAATTTTCAATTACCGAAGGTGTGAGAAAGTTGTAAATTATGCGACCAACCACTCCAGATTTCTTTTTTATTAAAAAATGAAGGATAAAAAAACTTACTCATATTTTTACTTTCTCTTACCTATGTATATATGTAATATATATATAGAGAGAGAAAGTATTGGATTCATGTCAAAAATTCGATGTCGAGATTTTGATGGATCTTCACGTTTTGAGGTCCCCTGAATCCAAAAAAGTGGTTTTCGCGACATGGTAATTGATTGACATAATTGATTTTTGAATTTAAAAAAAAATCGTTGGAGCAAATTTTGAGAAAATCGAAAAAAAACTGAAAAAGTACATCAGTAAAGTACTACTAGGGGAGACTGTTGTACCTTGGACCACTTTTTACATTTTATTTTTTTACGCCAAAGTTTTTTGAAATTATAATACTTGAACAGGATCCAGCCATAGTTTAAACCTTTCAGAACAACATAAGATATTGATAAATTATATATTTGTATAACTTTAGACAAGATAAATTAAAATCTATTGATATGTAAATTGGTCCATGGTACACGATGTTCGTGTACCTTGGGACAGACCTCTTGTACCCTTTATAGAGATTAATATACATATTAGGCATATCCAGGCATTTTTATTTAAGCCATTTGGTATCCAAATTGCATCGGACTGCCTGGGGTCCGAACCCGCGACTTTTGGCATACGAGGTTAGCACGCTAACCTCTACACCAAACCCCGAGGGCCCTACAAGCATTCTTCTTCATCACTGTCCTCGTTATCAGTGGATACAAGGCTTAACGCTTCATCTGAATCAGAGGAGGAGCTTGATTTCTGCACAACACATGCGTTACAACGTCTTGGACCAGCGGTCCAAGGTACACGATGACGTTTGTATCCAAGGTACACGATGGTCTCATTTTAAGCAAAAATGGCCACCTACAAGTAAATACCTAACCAATTTTCAAAACAGAGTGAGCGTTTTACTCACCAAAAAATGCGTTATCGACGTAGTCAGTTAGTAGAAATGCTAGTACCAACTTCCAGGAAGCACGGACATTCAACCGACAAACTAAAATTTTACTTTTACTATTAAAATAAGACTTTTGCTACGCAAAACCGAAAACAGAAACTGACAGCTGCAAAACTCAACCTGTGGACTGGTTTGACCACAGTGGTTAAAAGGGATCACCCGGAGTCCGCTAGGTTGCATCACTTACTAGATAAGTGGACTGGTCCAAGGTACACCATGTCCTAGGTACAACAGTCTCCCCTACTCTTTGGCCGATTTTGATTAAAAGCTTATTTTTCCGGTCCCGGGGAATGTTTAACTTAAATATAAAATTTCAACCTCGTAGCTCAATTCCTTCATGCTTAAAATTGAACACACACAGACACACAGACACACACACACACACACACAGAGACAGACCATGTCGCGAAAACCTCTTTTTTGGACTCAGGGGACCTCAAAACGTGAAGATCCATCAAAATCTCGACATCGAATTTTTGACATGAATCCAATACTTTCTCTTTATATATATATTACATATATACATAGGTAAGAGAAAGTAAAAAGGTCAAATAATTTGCACTTGAGGGAGAAAAAAAATTTAGTCTCCCTACAAAAAAGGTAAAATGATTTTCACGGGAGGGAAAAAAAAAATTCAAAATACGAGAAAGTAAAAAAAAAAGGTAAAATGAAAAAAAAATTTTATAGGAAATACAAGTTTCGGTTTCGGTTACGGTTTCGGCCGAAACTAAGGTTGAGGCCGAATATTCGGTTTCGGTTTCGGTTTCGGCTGAAAATCTTGTTTCGGTCGGACCCTAATTTAGATACCAGATGGCTTAAATAGAAATGCCTGAACCCACAATAGATAGAATATATATTACAACGGTTATATAGTCTAAAAGTCTTAAATGGCCTGAGTTGCCGAAAAGACTGTGTGAATGTGTGTGTGAGTGTGTGAATGAGAAAAAAGTGTGAATGTTTTTTTTATAAAAAAAAAAATTTTACATCTTGAGTTTTAATATATCGGCGGAAACTAAGTAGGCCTATATGTCTACACAAAAAATCTGGTGTGACAAGCACCTTCGGTAATCGTAAGTTGTGTGCCAGGTTTCTTTTGTAAGCCCTATCAACTCCGCCTATTATTATAAAAAAATATTAATTTTTTCAAGATCTCAGATTTTTCAAGAGGACAGTAATATTCCTTTCAGAAGTAAAATGCATAGAGAAAGTGATATTCTTTAATTCCTCAATTGTGAATTAAAGATTTACAAAAATCTAGAAATAAGTTTATTTAATATATTGATTGTTTATAACAGCTTTAGGTTAATATATTAACATACAAACATTGTCTGTTATATAATACAAATAGTAAAGTAAGAATAAAGAATAGTATGATCTTTTTTTATAAAAAATTTTGACAATCAGGTAGGAGTTAATGACGTCATATATGTATTTGGGGTAGTATTAAATGTCTACAACGTAGGCCTAAATTCTTCAAAACAATAGCAGGATTTCCCTTTAATTAATAGAATCTTTGGAGAGGTTAGGAGCGATGACCCCCTCCCCCCTTTTGTTGATGTTTATGAACTTTTTATTGGAAGCTTTACATTTCCAGGAGGTAGGAAACAAACATTCATTCATACATGTAATATTTTATACAGAATATTCCCCGAGGGATCCTCTCTATTTATTTATTTATTTATTTATTAATGTTAAAATCAAATCAAGAGGGGGGATTTAAAAAGCTTTCCAAGTTTTGGTCAATCGAACATCATCATTTTATTAAATGAAAAGCTTTTTATTTTTTTGAAATTTAAAATATATATATAAAAAAAAATCTGTTTAGATATTTTAATATAGCTTACTAAAATTGTATATATTTTTTTAATTCACATTCATGAAAGGATTACGTGAAAATAAAGATCAGCAGGCTTTCAAAACTTCACGTGTAGATTGTTTTTAGCGTTTCGAATGCCTCCTCTGAGGAATTTTAGTAAAAATTAAGAGAAAATAATTTGCGTTTCCTTATTTGTAAACTGAGATATCCATTCTCTCCAGGCTGGAATCTGTGATTAACTTAAGATTGAATCACCTGGTTCAAGATCCTATATTATTTATTGTAATTAATGATGATACTTTCTGACTTTCTGTGTATATATATTAATGAGTGATGCCGTAAAATATAATCCGAAACAACACAGTGGTATTTCGGCCTATAATATTTATATTTTGTTAACATGACAACCATTTCTCCTCTTTTATATTAAGTACAAGAGTAAAGTGTGCTTCAAACAATTTTAAGTGCAAAATGAGAATATACATTTTAAAGAGCATGTAAAAAATAATTGATTTATAAAATTTAATCAAAATCCTTTGAAGGAATTTTGAGAAAATCGAAAAAAACTGAACAAGTACATCAGTAAAGTACTATAGTACTCTTTAGGCGATTTTGTTCAAAAGCCTCGTGTCACGCCTCAGGAGGATCCCTAGCATAAATATAAAATTTCAACCTCGTAGTTCTTTTCGTTCTTGAGATATTTTGGGGTATCTTTTTACTTTCTCTTACCTATATATTATATAACCAAAGTGTACGTACTTTATTGATGTACTTTTTTTTAAATCTATTTTCTCAAAATAGGCTCTAATGATTTTTATTAAAATTAATAAATCAATTATTTTTTAGAGTCAAGGGTTCATTCATACATGTAATATAAGTACACAATAGGAAACGGGAGCCTCCCGTACATATATATATATATATATATATATATATATAAAGCCTATATTTATTTTAGAAAAAAAAAAAGATTTTTTTTCTCCAAGTCCAAAAAAAAAAAGATGAGGGAAGATATGAAAAGAAATAAATTAATTTTGAGGTGGAAATTTCTTTATTTTTTTTTTGCCTTCCCCTAATTTTTTATTTATATTAAGAAATGAATTTATCGACGAAAATTGTTTAATTTTAAAATGTCTTTGCGTTATTTTTTATTAAGTTAATCCATATTTCATTAAACAATGTCATGATGAAATATTATCTTAATTTGACAGTAAATTAATAACATAGACGAGAGGGAATTTCTTTATTTAAAAAAAAAAGGTATCCGTACGTAAAATAAAGCAAAATAATAAATGATCAAAAGTAAATTGAAAGAGAAGAGAGAGAGAGAGAGCGAGAGAGAGGGGGGGGATCTCATTTGCAAATATAAGATAAGGAAATGTAAAGGAAAGGATAAATAAATTAAATCTCTCTCTCTCTCTCTGTCTTTCTAATTAATCTCATTTAATTTCAATCAATCAACATTTCATTCCAAAATGAGAAAGAAAGAAAAAAGAGAAGACTTTGTTGACATTTCTTTGATTAAATGAAGATAACAAGACGAACGAGAAAAAGTTTCACTTTTACGTAAAATCAATTATCGCTTCTTTTTTTTTTTAAGTGCTACCCCGCGCCTGTAAACGAAAAGAGATTAGAAGATTGAAGGAAACCTGCATCTAAATAATAATATAAGAAGCATATTGACTTTGAGATGTTAATTTTTGTTTTAAATTCATTAAGAAATTCAATTCTCAAAAAAATGGAGGTTTCTAGATGGCCTATGGGCAGCCAAGATGTTTCAAGGGCCGATTGCTCTCATCATCAGGATAAAATAGGTAATTGAATATTTGATTATAGCTGTAGTATTGTGTTCAAGGTAATAAGGAATAATTTCCAAAAAGAATGCAGCCAAATTTATTTCATTTGATTTTAATAAAAATTCCTAATCACTTGCTGACGTTTCAGTTCGGGTTTGAACCATCAACGGAGCTATAAACATGGAAAAAAATAGAAACCTAAGATGTCGAAACGTCAGCAAGGGATTAGGAATTTTTATTAAACTCAAATGAAATAAATTTGGTTGCATTCTTCTTTGGAAATTATTCCTTATTACATTGAAGATAAATGTTTCGAATAATATAAAATTTAAAAATCTGGTATGACTGGTTGCACTGCACACAACTTTCTCATATCTTCGGTAATCGAAAGTTAAGTTCTGGGCTTGTCATACCAGATTTTTTGTGTCGGCATATTTTTAGTTTCCGGCACGTACTAAGGTACATTCGAATTTCAAGATGTAATATTTATAAGTATGAGGTCTTCAGGAAAAAAATAATTAATTGATTTTTGAATTTTAATCAAAATCGTTGGAGCGAATTTTGAGAAAATCGAAAAAAAAAAACTGAAAAATTACATCAGTAAAGTGTTAGTACTCTTTGGCCGATTTTGTTTAAAAGCTTATTTTCATGGTCCAGGAGGGTACAAAACTTAAATATAAAATTTCAACCTCGTAGCTCAATTCCTTCATGCTTAAAATTGAACACACCCCCACACACAGGCACACAGACAAGCCGTCCCGACTAGAAATTGCTTTGGGAACGCCCAGAGTATACATCTGGACCTCATAGGGTCCCAAGGAGGCATGCCCAATAGGGAAATCCCTATAAGGGCCCAATTAGAACCCAATCGGGAAATCCCCAGGAAAAATAAAATAACTTATAGTCAGTTTCTCCCAATTGGGTTCTGTGTGGGACCTAAACGGGAAATCCCAATATAAAAATAAAAATTTGACGTCTAGAAATTACTTTAGAATCACCCAGCGTATACATCTGGACCTCATGGGGTCCCAAGGAGCCAAGCCCAATAGGGAAATCCCTATAAGGGCCCAATTAGAACCCAATCGGGAAATCCCCAGGAAAAATAAAATAACTTATAGTCAGTTTCTCCCAATTCGGTTCTGTGTGGGACCTAAACGGGAAATCCCAATATAAAAATAAAAATTTGACGTCTAGAAATTACTTTGGAATCACCCAGCGTATACATCTGGACCTCATGGGGTCCCAAGGAGCCAAGCCCAATAGGGAAATCCCTATAAGGGCCCAATTAGAACCCAATTGGGAAATCCCCAGGAAAAATAAAATAACTTATAGTCAGTTTCTTCCAATTGGGTTCTGTGTGGGACCTAAATGGGAAATCCCAACATTAAAATAAAAACTTATACAAAATATTTGCTGTAGTATCTTATTTGGAATAAATAAAATCCAGTGTTCGCGCATGCATAGATGATGAGGATTGGAGTCGCGAGGCTCAATAGATGTCATTTCTTACATCTAACGCATCACTTAATATTTAAAAATTAGAAATTAGGTTTGTTCGTTTCGCTTGTCATTGCAGTATAATTTACACATTTTGCCCTTTCTGTTCGTTTCAAGCTTGAACTTTTCTGCATATTTTTCTACCCAGAACCCAATTGCGCGAAAGTGATTATAAGTTATTTTATTTTTCCTGAGAATTTCCCGATTGGGTTATAATTGGGCCCTTATAGGGAATTCCCTATTCGTCATGCCTCCGACCCAATGGAATTGTGCAGGGCGATCACAGCGCCAAAGCTTTAGTAGATGACCACCTTTCAAACTGTCGCCATTTTCTCTCAATCTCCTTGGAAACATAATTAATATCGAAAAAAAAGCTTGTGATCGTTTGCTGCTATTTTAATTTTAATTTTTTTTTTTATTTATGTAATCTTAATCTATTTAATTGTTTTAAATGTTAAATTTGTCGTTACGGATTTTAGACGTCATGGATTGTAGCGTCACGGTCTTTGACGTCACGGCTTGTAACGCGACATGCAGATACAAGAGCGAAAATAATTGAGGCCACATAATATAAACTCTTCACTTAAAAAATTCCTTGAAATTAAAATAAAAAAACTTGGCTAATCTTTACAATAAAGTGCCAGGCCACCTAGAGGGCGCTGAGGTGATTCATTCGTGATTCTTTCGTTCTTCTTTTTATGATTCGTTCTCACTATTTCATTTTTATAAGAAGCCATTTAATATAAATCTCACTATATATATATAAATATAAATATAAATATTCATCTCCCCGGCCTCTAAGATATATTTTTACATTCATCTCCTGGGCGAGTTATTATTTTGTGTTGTGCTTTTTTTATTAAATTTTTTTTTGGCCATTTTGTCATTTTTGCTGTCTGGAATTCCCATTTTTGTCTAGCATTTGCTTTTATTATCATTTATCTAAGTTCCACAATGAGTGAGAGAATTGATCTCCTTTTTTCGATTTGTATCGAAAGCATGAATCTGGAATGGATGGAAAATTGCAAGTATTGAAATCTTGTATGGATCTTGGTTTGATTGCGAGAAGGATGATGAGGAGAGGTCAGAATAAGGTAAGAATCGTTTTTTTTTAACAACTTGCAGGGGTCTCGACCTTCGGTTCTTTTATTTTTAGAAAAAAATTCAAAACAACTAGGGAATTCTCGGCTTTACTTTTTTGGTTTTTTCTTTCTCCATTGTAATTTAGATGACAAAAACCTTGTGCCTGACCTATTCTGATTGAGATAAGTAAAGAAATTAATTAAATAGAGTTGAAAATATAAAAAATAATTTTATCGAAAATAGTTTGTTTTTAAAAATATTGAACGATAAAGGAGCTAACTTCATGTTGTATTAAAAGTTAAAGTATTCACTGACTTTTTTTTTTTAGTAGAAAGGCTCGAGTTTGCTACTCTTATTAAGAACATCTTTGGGTCCGCGGGCCCCCGATGGAGGCCCGTGTCTTTTGGTAAATAGTAGGTTCTGTTTTAAATAAAAAATATCCATCCAGAATATTTTAAAGAAGTTGCAGGGATCCCTTGTCCGAGAGCCGCCGGAGGCGGCTCGAGACCTTCGGTTAATTAAGGTCGGTTCTGTTTTAGATTAAACAATTTTCGATAAAATTATTTTTTATATTTTCAAATCTATTTAATTAATTTCTTTACTTATCTCAATCAGAATAGGTCATGCGCAAGGTTTTTGTCATCTAAATTACAATGGAGAAAGAAAAAACCCAAAAAAGTAAGTAAAAATATATATTAATATTTTGAAGAACGAAAGAATCATGAATGTTGAGCTAATGTCTAAAGAGTGAACTAGTCAGTCAGTGAGAGGGCTGGCACTTTATTCTAAAGATTAACCAGAAACTTTTTTCAGTCTTATAGACGATTCAGGTAGTCGTCGATCGACAGGAAAAGTTTGTTAAAAATTACTTCTTCAATTATTATCGTTTTTAAACAAGCTAGTATGAAATTATATTTAATAAGAGAAATTAAAAACACGAGCCACTTTGAAAGGGTCATCTATTCACCAAATTACAGAGTGTTTTATGTAATTAATTACATTATATTGTGTACTGGCAGCAGAGCACCAAGAGCCGGACTCCAAAACATCAACAAGATGTGAATCAAGTGACAACAAGCCTCTATTTTCTATTAAATCAAATGAATTTGATTCTCAAAAGGGAGGAAAAGCCTTGGAGAACGAAATTTTTTTTTATATGTGTACATGACAAACCAAGCTTAAAAATGAACGGAATTGCAGGGGGTAGAAGAGAAATTGTTAGATGCTTACCTGAAGGTACAAACAGAAAAGAATCAAATTAGTGGACCATGGTATATTAGGGGTTTCTTTTTGTACATTATTTTTGAATTATTCAACTTGTGGATGTCAGAAATATTGGTTTGCTTTTATGAAACAAATCCTGTCAGATATATTTTTTGATATTAATAAATAAATAAAAAGTTTCTTTCTCTTTTTTTATATCTTGTTCTTTTTATGTTTAAACAGGTGGTGGCCACCAATTTAAACGAATCTTCAATTTACATTATCTATATAAATTATATCATAAAGTATATTTAAATAAAAGTTGATACTAGAATGAAGATTTTGGTGACAGAAATTTAGGTTTTTTATTATTATATTTATGTTTTAAGAAAAAAAAATCTGGTGTGATTAACATTTCCCCAAAATTGTGTACATGCTGTCACACCAGATTTTTTGTGTCGAAAAATATAATATATTGATAGTTTCCCAGAATTTTACTTTTTTTTGTTTCTTAGCATTTTAAATGTTGACTGCTTGAAATATAAACTATGGTTATTGGATTCAAAATATTTTATTGTCGCAATATTTTATACACAATAGGAGAATCTGAAATAACTGTAAAAAAATTTCATAAAAATTGGAAAAAATTTATTAAATTTGTGCAAAATTCAAAAGGGCTCTAGGAATTTGACTGGTAATTTAACATCAAATCCCCATTTGGGGGGATATAACATTGGTATTTTTGAGGAAGAGCCGGAAAGTGAATTTTAAAAATCCATCAGTAAATTGTACTTGAAACAATTTTCACAAAATATTACTGATATACTTTTTAAAAGGGCATATAGCCGATTTTATTTAAAAGCTTATTACACCCACCTCACAGAGATCGATTCAGAGGGCCTCAAAATGTGTATTTCTATCAAAATCTAGACATGGAATTTTTAAAATACTTTTTCTCTATATATTAACATAAAATAGTAGGTAAGATAAAAGGAAAAAATTAAATTTACTCGTAAATAGTAGCCAGTCATGAATTGAGGACAAATTTAGAATATAATGTTTCGGATTGATAAGACAACAAAATACGTACATTCTGATTAAAAAGGAAGCACCCCTTTATTTTTAACCACCATCAAGATAATAAAAAATAAATTGGCGAATTCAATTTTTTATGATACATATTTCATATCATAGTAAAAATTGATTTTCTATATAAAACGAGTTTTGTTGTCCACTTGAAACGATCTCCTTGTTTGTTAGAGGGGTGGAAAATTGGAAGAGATCCAAAGACTTGTCGGAATTAAAAAAATCAAATGGCAGCAGCAGGTCTTTTCCTTCCCTTATTTCACTTCTTGTTAGCAGAAAGGATCTTTGATTAAAAAGGCAACCAACACAGTGGGGTAGCGAGGGGGGGGGGGCAAGGGGGGGGGTCATGATGCCCCGGGCGCTACTCACAAAGGGGCGCCAAATGGTCGGCAAAACAAAAAATTGCTGGACAATTTTTGTTTTTATTATAATTGATTTCTGGAAAATATATTTTAAATGCAGTGCCAGTGTAATATAATAATTCTCGCCGAAAAAATCGCCAAAAATTTTCTCGCCGAAAAAAATCTCTCCGAAAAAAAATGGCCGAAAATACGACAAGTTCCAAAATAAAATATTTTAAAAAATAATTGATTTTTGAATTTTTAATCAAAATCGTTGAAGCGAATTTTGAGAAAATCGAAAAAAAAACTGAAAAATTAACATCAGTAAAGTACTAGTAGTTTTTGGCCGATTTTGTTTAAAAGCTTATTTTCACGCCCTAGGGGGTGCCTAACCTAAATGAAAAAAAAATAAAATTTCGGAGTTTTTTTTTTTTTGCGAGAAAATTTTCGGCGAGTTATATTCCGCCCCCATAATAATTTTGTATATTTTACATATAATATTATATGGTTTTCGAATGGGGGCGCTAAAAAGGTATTGTGCCCCGGGCGCGAGTTAAGCTCACTGCGCCACTGAACCAACATCAAATATATCCATCAAAATTTCGACATCGAATTTTTGACATGATCGCAATACTTTCTCTACATATTTCATATGTAGGCTAAGAGAAAGTAAAAACTACATAGTGTCATTTATTTTTCTTTAGCATTATATTTAAAAACATATTTTTTATTGCTTTTCGCAAGTTTTAACAAATTTTTCTTCTTGCTACACAATTGCACAGCAGGCTATATTTAAGTTCAAGTGAATAAGTAATTCATTTTTTCTAAGGTTCAGAGACGCTTTGTTTTATTGCCATCACAGAAAAAACTCTCTCTGTGAATGCTCATGTGCCAGGAATAGACATTCAAAATAAAATTACTTCATAAAGTCTTATTAAATACCATTTTTGTGCAGTAGATAATTCCGTTTTTCGCAAAAATACTTACGACAAAATCTTTTCGAATCTCAGAAAAATCAAATCTTGCGAAATAAAGTATTTTTGCGCTCTTTATTGATCCCCAAAGTATAGAGTATAATTACCCGAAATAACGTACAGTGAGCGCCCACAATTAAGTCCCACCAATGCAATTTCTACTTGTGATTATTTCATTGTTTTTAAAAAAATATTATATATTTTTTAATGGAAACTTTCGTGGTTCAAACCTAGAAAATTTCCAATAAAGATTTTCAATTTCTTTTATAAAAGCAATGAAATAATCACAAGTAGAAAACGCATGGGTGGGGCTTAATAATGTCCCTCATTGTACAATACTTTATTAAAAAAGTACCCTAGTAGCATTATCCTTTTTTGAAGCAATTGTATCGTAATCCAAAATGCTTAAATAAAGACCTTTATTATAAAATATGATATTAATATACAATTTAATAATGATGAAAGGGGATTGTAATATTATCATCACCATTCTCTCTTAAAATAACCAATTTTCAATTCAATTAAAGCACATTTCCCTCAATTAAGACTAGAGAGAGAATGTGATTTGAAAATCTATTCACTTGTAGAAAATTTTCATTTGGGAGACGAGTGGGGTGGGGGGGTGGAGTGGGGGGGGAGAAGCACAACCAAGCAACCAACCAACGCACGCTTTTAAATGTTTTAACGATTTAAATAATAGATTAGATTTGAAAAGCTTGCAAATGAATCGAATATGGCTGCTTTATTCGGTATTAGAAGGCATGAGAACGTTGGCAAAAAAAATTTCTCTTTTTTTTGGGTAGGAAATTAATATTTATGAGCTGGCAGGCATGACTAGGGTCACAAAAAAGTATCGATACCGAGTACATCGATACTTTTTTCATTACCAGATTAGACACCGATGGGCTTCGTACCCCCCGCTCTAGTAAATTTAAACAACGGTTTTTTTTTTTAAACATTCACTTTTTTCTCATTCACACTCACACTCACCCACACATTCACACTGTCTTTTCGGCAACTTAGGCCATTTAAGACTTTGACGATAACCGTTGTAATATATAATAATCTATTGTGGGTTGAGGCATTTCTATTTAAGCCATCTGGTATCCAAATGGCTTAAATAAAATCATCGGACTGCCTGGGTCCGAAACCGCGACGTTTGGTATACAACGGTTATTTAAAAACGCAAACACATCACTAAAGTTATTGTAATGTATCATCTATATTTTATCTATATTTTATGTTTTAATAAAATTTTACATAAAATGCCAATTAAAAACCTTAGGGAATGAAATATTCCAATCTAAATATTCTTAAGGAAAATTAAATTATATAACAATTTTTATTATTTTTCATTTAAGGGATTTATTCATGATAGACGGACACTCGGCAATTGTATTTACTGTATAGAGAATTTCGAAAAATTAAAAGAAAAAAATTCTATATCCCATTTCACTAAAAAGCAATATTTCCTATATTATATAATTTCTTCCTTTTATACATATTATTATAATATTTGCTTTCATAAATCCATGATGATGATGATGATGATGATGATTAAAACCTTTTGGGAAATCTCTCTTTTCTTTCTTTCTTTCTTGTCAATTGAAAATGAAAATCTTTCAAAAGATTATAGAAACTCGCCTGCGCGTCTCTCTTTCAAAACGTAGGCTATTTGCCTTTAATTCAGTATTCATTCAATTAAAGGAAAATGATGAATAAAACATTTCCAAAAATGTTTTCATTTCATGTCATACAATAAATTTAAATCTCTTTGCTTCTTTCTTATTTCAAAAATATATATATATTATTATTATTATTATTAAAAACCGACCGAAGTTTCGGTTTCGGTCAAAAACCAGCAAGAAACTTGGGCCTAGCCGAAAACTGAGCTTGAAAAGATGGGATGAGACTCGAACACTAAAACATCTGGTGTGAATGTCTGTCACACAGCACACAACTTACTCTTTCCCTTCGGTAAGAGAAAGTTGTGCACCAGCACGGTCACACCAGATTTTTTGTGTCGAGATATATTTAGTTTCCTTTTTTTTAATTATAGACCACATTTTTGTATTAAATATTTATTAAACATATATAAAAATATATAATACGTTGTACAACGTTGTACATTATTTATATATTTTTAATAAATATTTAATACAAAAATGTGGTCTATAATTAAAAATTCTTCTAATAATAATATTTCAAACCACAAAAGCTTTAATAAAAAACATATTTAGTTTCCCATAGCACTTTAGCTCCAAACTTGCATTTTAAATTTTAGCTGCTTGAAATAAACTATGGTTATTTTTCAATCTCATATTTGGACATTTTATACACAATAGAGAATCCTAAATAAATACAAAACTTCATAAGAATGGAAAAATTTTTTTTAAATGTGTAAAAAGTTCAAAAGGGGACCCCCTTTTGAATCGAAATTAACATACAAATCCCCTTACGGACATTGGCTCTGTCCAAGGGGCTTGGACTAGTTGGTAGCGTGTCTACCTTCTATACCGAACGTCGCGGGTTCGGACCCCAGACAGTTCGATGATTTTATTTAAGGCATTTGGATACCAATATGTACATTAATCAATAACGGGTATCGTATAAAAGTCTTAAATGGCCAGAGTTGCCGAGAAGACTGTGTGAATGGGAGTGTGAGTGTGAATGAGAAAAAAAGTGTCAATGTTTTTTTTTTTTTTAATATTGGCTCTATGGAAGGAAGAGCTGAAAATGAATTTGAAAAATATGAAATACATCAGTAAAGTGCATGTACTTGGAACAATTTTCACAAAAAATTTTACTGATATACTTTTTAAAGAGAATCTAAAAAATAAATGATTTTTGAATTTTAAACAATTTTGGTGGAGCGAATTTTGAGAAAATCTAAAAAAAAATACATCAGTAAAGTACTAGTAAAGCTGATTTTGAGTGTCAAGGAGGTTACCTGACTTCCTGAATATTTCAATCCGATAGCTCAATTCTTCCATGCTTTAAATCGTTACACACACAGACAGACAAGCAGACCAATTTTCGGGTCCACTTTTTTTGGACTCAGGGGACCTCAAAACATGTATATCCATCAAAATCTCGACATCGAATTTTTGACATGATCGCAATACTTTCTCTCTCTATATAATTTTATATATAGGGTAAGAGAAAGTAAAAGGGAAGTTCTAAAGAATAAAGCTGAAGCCTTCAAGGGGACTTCATCCCCTCCCCTGAATTCATGGAAGGGGAGAGAGATCTGAACTCCCTGCCTTGTGGTATACGTTTAAATGTCCGTCCGTTTATTAGTAAATTAAAACCAAATAAAGTTGGGTTTTGGACTCTGGGAGAGCCCTAAGTTGTAGTGGCGAGTGTTCAAACTCACAGGGATAATTAGACCTTAACACGATGTTTTAATCCCTCTTGCTGCTCTCTCTTTTCGCTGATGCCGTGCCGCCTTCGCCTCCGCTGCCAGGCATCGCGCCTCAAGCCCCATTGATGCCTACTCTCCAGGCGCTCAAGCAAAGACACGTGACAGAAAAAAGAAATAGAGATTTTCCATTTGCCCTCTTCATGTTTATTTAATTATTTATTCTTTTTCTTGGTTCTTTTCTCCTCTCCTTTATGACTGAGCATTCGGCGCCTCTCGTCAGTTGTATTCAACCAGTGGCAAGCATTTTGAGTTCGTCATTTTTCAAAACGGAAAATTATTTTTTTATTGTCTTTCAAAGTCTTTAAAAAATAATTGGAAAAGTAATTTTGATGAATTTACTCGATGTAAGTGAGAGAGAAAATAAAATTAATTTGAGTATTTAGTAGGAAATGAGTCAATATTTTCTCCTTTTATAATCTCTCCGAGGGGATGATTTGGTTTGACCCTTGTTATTAATACAATAGTTATTCCCTATGAGAAGGAAGAGAGTAACTATTTTATTTCTTTTAAATTTTATTAATCGATAATGCTGGGTGGTACGCCATCAAAAACCAATTTTAAACTTCCAGATAATAAAAACGTTCCTTGCTTTATGCACGACTGTTCAATAATTACAAAAATTCTATTATTTTTTTTAATTATAATAAAACTTTAAATTATATAGTAGCATATATGAAATATTGCCTTGTTATTTGAGTTTTAGCTTTTTTTTTTTATTACATGCGAGTTTTTTACATGTAACAACTATTAATAACTCTATATAGAGATCACAACAACAAGAGAGCAAAATGCGAGTCTTTGTCACTCTATTTTGTTCAAATTGAGCCGCAAATTAACTTTTTTGTATTGAATAGAATGTACAAAACATTTAATGTAAATAAACGAACGTGAGAGATAAATTCTATTAAAAATTTTATCTCCCTACAGTATTTATTCTTGAGAAAGTCATTCAAAAAAATTTTATTTTTTTACTTTCTCGTATAGAGAAGTATTGTAATCGTAAAAAAATTCGACTTCGAGATTTTGATGTTTCCCCACGTTTTAGACCTCCCTGAGTTCAAAAATACCATTTTGGGCATTATTGTGTGTGTGTGTGTGTGTGTGTGTGTAAACACGATTGCTTAAAAACCAAAGCAGCTAGATAGATGAAATTTAGTATATGCTCCTTACACTAAAATTGTAGATTTCTATCAACTTTTGGAGTAAATACGTTTCTTGGAAGTAGTACTTTACCTAATAAGTTTTTTCAGAAATTTCCAAATTTTCAATTTTTTTGTTATATTATGATAAAATACTCAATTTTAAAAAGTTTTTATTCTTTGATATTTTTCCGAAAACTGAATAGTTTTTGAAATAATCACAAAAGAAAACGACATTTGTCGTTAATTTTGGAAAGAAAAATCAAAACAAAATCATACAGGTGTCATTAAAAAACATGTAAATATAAACAAATGAATTTGTGACACACACCCAGACGTAATTCCAAAAGAATATACGAGAAAGTCTCGGGGAAGCCCACGGGGCGTGGTGTAGAGGTTAGCGTGCTAACCTCATATACCAAACGTCGCGGGTTCGGACCCCAGGCAGTCCGATGATTTTATTTAAGCCATCTGGATACCAGATGGCTTAAATAAAAATGCCTGGATCCTAATATATATAAATTCATAAATAACGGTTATCGTAAATGTCTTATATGGCCTGAGCTGCCGAAAAGACAGTGTGAATGTGTGTGTGAGTGTGAGTGTGAATGAGAAAAAAGTGTGAATGAATTTCACCATTAACATTATTCAAAAAAAAAAAAAAAAAAAAAAAAAAATTAATTATATATCAATTTGTATTATTTTTCATTTGAGAGATTTGATTATTTAATTAATAAAATTAATTAGCTTTAATTGTTCATAAGGAGGGAGAGAACACAATATTTTCCAATGGAAGAATTCTAGATTTGCTAACCTCTTAAAAAGGGGGTCCCTTACCCTTAATTTGACATAATGATAGCCTAAAACTATCCCCCGGAAAATTCTCCATCTATTAAAAAAAACTCTATGAAAATCTGCCCAGTAGTTTCGGAGTTTATGCGTTAGAAACAGACAGAATTTGTCTTAGGAAGATTTTTGACTGGTTGGGGAGTGAATTCCAAAACAACAGAACAAAACCACAAATATTCTTTGCTTCCCTTTTCTGAATAAACATGCAAGGTCTCGAAAATACTTTAGCATGCGTGTTTACAACTAATTAATAAAACTTGCTACTTGTTGTTGTTGTTGTTGTTGTATAATGAACCACTTTAATAATATTTTAAAGATTTATGACTGTCAGTCATCTTCTGTGCTTGCTGCCAAAATGGCATAATTTATAAAAACTTTTTTTTATGAAATTAATAAATGACATTCAATTACTTTGACAAATTTGTTTTTTTTTTTTTTTTTTTTGGGGTTTTAGAATAATAAGGAATGATTCTCACTTCGTTTCATATTTAATCTGAAATCGGTGACCTAGAGAAGAGAGCTTGGACTGGAAATCTAACAATTAATTATAGGAAGGGTAACTCGTGGTTGCCATCCGGAAATTTTCTTCTTCTTCTTTCCTTGCCTGATCCTTGCCTAATTATTCCGGCGGTGCGGGGTCGGCATAGGGCGTGGGAATTTTTTTATGACAGGGAAGGAATAGAACAGACCGGCCCGTCGCACGCTAAAGAAAGAGACTGACGCTGCAAAGCACAGAAGTACTGCCAGTCCCAGCTAGGGCAGCTCGTGGTCGCCGTCCACGTACCCACAAGATGTGGGCCCCTGAGCAAGCCATTCGGAAATGCAATATGTAGAAGGTCTATTTCTCTGATCTTTTCTTATACTATTAAACGAGCAATGTATGTTTGTATGTCAGCACATCAGTTCTCGAAAACGGCTGTAACGATTTTTTTTTTTTTTTTTTTTTTTCAAATTTAAAATATTGCCGAGGAATAAGCCCCTTCTGGGCCCTCCGTGTTTTATTTGGGAATGTTAATCCTTCTTTAGAGTTAATAAAAAAAATTTTTTTAGGTAAAATTTCTCTTACTATTTATTTGTAGATTTTTTCAATTTTATCAAAAGAAAAAACCACCGAGCTTCAGCTCAACTATTAACTATTTGGCCTGTGAGAGATCTCACGCTATTAAAATATAAATCCTTAAATATATTGCATTTTGTTGAGTCCGTGGATAGCAACCACGAGTTACCCTACCAAAGGCAGAAACAAAACGCTCTTCTCTCTGGTTGCCGATCCCATTTTAATAAAGGAAACAAGTCAAAATCATTATTTATTTGATTAAAACAAAAAAAAAAAAACAAAAAAAATTTGGCAAAGTAATTGAATTTAATTTATTATTTAATGTCTTATCCTGGAGATAATTGAGTGAAGGGTTAGTCAAGAGCTTTTTTTACCGACCACCATATACCTCTATTAATAGAAAAATTTCACAATCACATTATTTGATGATGACCAAAAAACAAAAGAGTCTGGGTGATTTTATAAAGTACGGAAATAATTTTAAAAAATTTACAAGCAGAATTAGGCTGCTGCCACACTAGACGGAATACAACGGAAGTTTCCGTGACGGAAATTTCCGCTGCACAAGCTTACATCACTTGACGGAAATTCCAAAAGGGAAAATTGAATGTAAGTCTGTGCAGCTGAAATGTCCGTCACGGAAACTACCTTAGCATTCCGTCTAATGTGGCGTCAGCCTTATAGAAAGTTGTACGAATTGTATATTTCCAGAAATTTAAATAATACAAACATTACAGCCCACAAGTGGACGATAGGGTCCAGGTTGATTATCACTGGACTAGACAAAAACAAGAAAAATATGTCTAATAAATAATAATTTTTTTTTTTTTAATTTTAAAGAGAAGCAAATCAAATAAATTAGCTACGCTCTTTCAGCTAATCGCAAGTGTGCGAATCACATAGGTGCAGACACATCACTCGGTGTTATAGGGCCTATTGAACTAAGGCTGAAGAAGATACAGAGAAACGCACCAAGATACAATTGAGACGAGACGAACGGCGCAAGATGCCAGAAAAAAAAGAAGAAATCATAATCCAAATAAGTCCTCTAAATTGACAAGAATTATCGAAAAACAGTTTTATCTACTTGCACTATGAATAATACTTTTATTGAGAAGAGCGATGCAAAATGGCCATCAGTTGTTAAGAATCAATATAAGTATTACATAAGCTCGGTTACATTTTACAAGCATTAACGTAAAATAATATAAATATTAAATGAAAAGCTTATGATTTAATTTTAATGTAGTCACAAAAAATTTGGAGAATACACTCATTAACATTTAAAATGCATCAAGTTAAAATAAAGCGATCTGAAAATCATACGATCTTCCCTCGGGTAGAGAGAGAAGATCCCACGGGAATGTCGCCATTCCCCCTCTCCTCTCTCCAGAAATAATGGAATATAAATGTGCCTGCTACTGGAGAGGGCTAATTTGGTTAAACTTCCAAAATAATCCAAATTGAATATTAATAGGATCAAAGCATAGGCTTTAAAAAAAAAAAATGAGATAATTTGAATTGATAAAATCTATCTGCTCTCTCTGGGTATAAATTTTTTAAATCTCTTACCTCTTTTTTTTTATTAACGTAGAAATTTTGTTTTATAAAATTAAGGCGGAATGGCGCCCCTTATCAAACGTGGGGTTCGGCCGGAGTCGATGATTTTATTTAGATTTGGACGGGATGGAAATAGAAATGTGCCAATAGATATTCTCTAACGGTTATCGTAAGTCTTATATGGTAGGTTGGAAAGGACTGTGTGAATGTGTGTGTGAGTGTGAGTGTGATAAAAAGTGGAATGTAAAAAAAAAAAAAAAAGGCGGAATGGGAGCGAAGGTGTTACGCATGTTTTTCCCGATAAGATGGCGTTGTGTGTCATAAAAAGTATGCCCAAATATCAAGTAATTCAAAAATTTGCCAAGAGATGTCAGAATGGTAGCTAATAATATTTAATGCATTTGGTTGATTTTCATTGATCTTTTAACAATAAATACTTTATAAATGTTATTATATATTATGTATCTTTTATAAAAGCATAAAAATATATAAATATAGGCCAGATATACGCTATAAGGGGATCAGCTGTTAGACTAGCCTGCCATCTATTGCAAGAATGCTGAACTAATTTGACAGTTGATTTTTAAATAAATCATCTAAGCTTATTTTAAAAATTTCTTAATTAATATGTGATTAATAATAACAATAAATCCATTTTTAAATTTAAAAAAATTAAAGATTATTGGGACAGATTGTTTTTTTGTATTTGCTTGATAACAAAAAAATTAATTACGATAATTTTTTAATAAGTCATTAAAAAAATTATAGCTCGATGTCCCAATAATCTCTTATGAATTTAATTCATAAAAAAAACAGCATTGAAAAATTCTTTATAATAGTCTAGTTTTTATTTAAAGTACGTTTAGACTTCGCTCCTGAACCCCCCTTAACAAGCAACGAAACGCATTGGTTTTGCTCATTCATAAGAGAAAGAAAGAAACTTTAACCACAGGATTGGTTTCTTATTATTTTATTTATTTTAATACGTAGCGTGTGTCTCGAGTGAACTTTCCAAAAGATTGCCTTTGCAAGCGAGCGAGCCAAAGGCAAAGATCCTCTTTTTGCGCGCGACAAAAGCAACCAACCAAAGCAGATAGGACGTTATTTATCTTGTTACAAACACACACACAAAATCATTCTTTTTTTTTTTTTTTTGCGATGTTTCAAGGTCAATAGGCAAAAGTCAAGGAAATAAGAAAGAAGAAGATGAAATAAAAAGTTTGAGAATTGTATTTTTCAAAATTTCTTGGCTACTTTTGTATTTAAAAAGAAAAAAAAAAATTTATATAGGGCAGATTGGCCCAGTCGCGATATTTCGCAGAATAATTGGACGATTGTGTTACGGATCCGAATGAAGGTTAATATAGCACTGCCACCCTAATTCTGCCAAAACAACTATAGTTGAGTAAACTCACATGAGTTAGGATCATTTATTCGTTTTTTGCAACTTGGAGTAAATTTTTACTAGTTGAATAAAATTGTTTTATCTACCTTTTGGTGACTTCGAGCATAACGATTCGTTCTTTTTGCATTAAAAATAGATTTTCTTTGCTAAATTGAGAATAACTGAATTAAATCCAATTCTAATTTTGACTGTGTTTGGTGGCTATTGTTTCAAAAAAGGTGTCTAGGAGATCTAGAGTGCACTCCCAAATAAGGTAATAACATTTTTTAATTTAAAAACCTGAATCATACCTGAATTTAATTCTCCTATTAAATCATAATGATTCAACTAGAGCCAACGGTTACAAGTTTAAAATTAAAAAAAAAAAAAAAAAAAAATACTTTGATTGTAATGGGAGGGCATTCTAGTAATTCTAGACATTCAAGAAGAAGAAGATTCGCAGCTAGTTATATTTCATTATTTTTATTCCCATTATGTTGACGTTTCGGTCCCGGTTGGGATCATCCTCAGAACTAATGTACATAGCGTCAACATAATGGGAATAAAAATAATGAAATATAACTAGCTGCGAATTTTCTTCTTCTTCTCTGCAATCCTGATATTCTCATTTTGTCTTTGAAATCGTTTGAAGCACACTTCATTCTTGTACTCCATAGGAAAGATAGGAGAAATGGTGGTCATGGTAAGAAAATATAAATATTTTCCCATGTTTATAAATTTTTTTCATCTTGAATTGAAGCCCTCGGGGTTTGGTCTAGAGGTTAGCGTGCTAACCTCGTATACCAAACGTCGCGGGTTCGGACCCCAGGCAGTCCGATGATTTTATTTAAGGCATTTGAATACCAAATGGCTTAAATAAGAATGCCTGGACCCCATATATGTATATTAAATCAATAACGGATATCGTAAATGTCTTATATGGCTTAAGTTGCCGAAAAGACTGTGTGAATGTGTGTGTGCATGTGAGAGTGAATGAGAAAAAAGTGTGAATGTTATAAAAAAAAAAAAAAAAAAAATTTTTCATCTTGAATTGTAATATACTGTCTGAAAATAAATACATATAAGTCGACAGTTCTCTCTCTTATAATCGGTAATCGAAACTTGTGGGCAGTCAGTCACACCAAGATTATTTTTTAAATAAATTAAAAGTGGAAGAGATTTATTTGTAATTGGAAGCCATTCTCTTCTCTCTCTCGTCTATGAGTGTGTGTGTGTGTGTGTGTGTTGGTTAATAATTAATTAACAACAAATCCATTAGCATATGCCACCTATCAGATGCCAATCAGTTGCAATGTTCTCTACCCCCCCCCCCCCCACTCCCACCCATTCGATATCAATCAATAGAATATGAATTTTTTTTCAATTTTTTTTTTTTTTGTAATATAATTAAAAACATATTCCACAAACAAATAGATCTTCCATAAAATGAATGACCAATATTGCATGCATCGTTGTCAAATTATTCGGGGCTGAGGGACAGCGGACAAGTATTTTAAATTATTATCGCGATCCCCGTTTATTTACCCGAAGTGCGATTTGAACGCATATCTTCTTTTTAGAAGTTGACACCCTAGCCCACTACACCAGCGGCTACTACACCATGGGCGTACCCAGGATCAAATCTAGGGGGGGGGGGGCATGGTCAGATCATGGTCGTCCAGGGGGGGGGGGGCAGATCATGGTCGTCCAGATTGTGACATAGCTATTTTTTATATATAGGGGAAAACCCTTCGAATTAAAGGCCTAAAAACCCTCGAGACCTAACAAAAAAAAAATCATTCTCCGTCGCGATCCACCAATTTTGTTTCGTTTCATCACTTTATAAACATTTAATTTTTTTTTTATTTCTAGGGGAGGGGCAGCTGCCCCCCGCTGGGTACGCCCATATACTACACGCTAGTAATTCTAATTATTTGTTATGGCAGGATGGTCTCAGGCCAAAAATAAATTTTTTTTTTTTTTTTTTTTAAACATTCACACTTTTTTCTCATTCACACTCACACTCACACACACATTCACACTGTCTTTTCGGCAGCTCAGGCCATATAAGACATTTACGATAACCGTTATTTATGAATTTATATATATTAGGGTCCAGGCATTTTTATTTAAGCCATCTGGTATCCAGATGGCTTAAATAAAATCATCGGACAAAATAAATTTAAAAAAGTAAAAAAAAAAAAAAAAAGTAATACTATCACCATACTAGCATATAAATCTCTACAAAAAGGACGGAAATACGCAAATGATGATTTTTCTCGCTGAATGCCCAAAATTAATCTTCGCTAAAATTAATCTCCATTGAATCTTTTAATTTTATTTACAAAATAAATAAATAGATAAATAAAATAAAAAGATCTGGGTACTATGCGCTCAGCCACATTTTATTTATTTGCTTATTTATATTTCATTAAAATGATACTGAACGACCGACCGTAGGCACTAATTGAAACATATTAATATAGTAAAATATAAATTATACACTAGGTTAGGTGTTACAAATTGTTTTATTAACTCTATTAGTCTACTAGGTGTGTAATGTTAAGAAGTTTAAACATGACACCACAATTTGAAACACCTAACCTAGTGTATAATTTATATTCACTATATTATATTTCATTTTAATTTTTCATAATTTCTTGGAAATTTTTAAAATTTCTTCCTTGTCTCATCATCTAGACACGTCTCTATTTTGTTTACTTTTTTTCATAGCGACTTTTTGTTGAAAACTTAGTGTTTTTAGGCGACGTTCTCTGATAATAACTGATCGGAAGTTTGTTCAATACTCCTAACTATATATTTTAAAAGTTTTTATTCCATTTACAAAAAACTTGTTTGATTTTATGATTAATTTTATTTGAGTTGTATCTCTCCATCAAGAATTGAGAATTCAGATGGAAACAATAGAAAAAGGATTTAGAAAGCAATTAAAAGACTTTTCTATTTGCCCTTTGATGTATTGTAGTATCGTATTATATTGAGTTGGTAGGGTAAGGGAAGTGCGTAGGTAGACTACGAACCTCAAGCACCAATCCAATGAGTGAAAGCCAAGATGAATAGAGAGAGAGAGAGAGAGAGAGAGAGATCGATGCAACTGCCCATCAAGTGGAGGTTATAATTGAATGAAAGGAAAGGTAATGAGAGGAATGATTCTAACTCTCGAGCTACGTCTCCTATCTTCACTTAAATTGATTCAATTGTTATTGACATCGAGGAATAGAAAGAAAGACAGCTAGTCATAAAAAAGGACACGAAAAAGAA
>JAKCPI010031275.1:0-12160 GCA_023213315.1 Euborellia annulipes
CCCCGAATAGATATATTAATAACATACGAGTATCGTAAAAAGTCTTATATGGCCTATTTGCCGAAAAGACTGTGTATTTGGGTGTGTGAGTAAAATGGATCGATTATTTTAAAATTTTAGAAATTTGTCGTTAATAAAAACATGTTTTTCTTTGTTTTATTTAAATGATATGGATATGTGTTAAATTTTCTTAAAAATGTATAAATTATTTCATATTAAATGTTTAATAAATTACAGCACAGTATCATCAAGACTAGGTCTTTTTAAGGAAAAACAAAGTGTTCGACTTTTTACTTTCTCTTACCCTGTATATATATTAATATATATAGAAAGAAAGTATTGAATTCATGTCAAAAATTCTATGTCGAGATTTTGATGGATATATACGTTTTGGTCTGTCTGTCTGTGTGTGTGTGTGTGTGTGTGTGTGTGTGTGTGTGTGTCTGTGTTCAATTTTAAGCATGAAGTACCTGGCGCTTGACACTCTAATGCGTAACATGGTCCATATAAGAGTTATCCGTACAAAAAATTGTATCCATCATAATTAAAGTTATAAATCACTATTTCGACATTACTTGTGATTCTCGTTGTGTAGAAGACAATATATATGTATGAATTTCTCCAATAAAATCTTGTAACCTGTCACCTAGTGTAGGCATATCATTTATAATATTATTGATATTAAACACTAACATTCCTCTAACGCCAGAGATTTTAGTATCAAAATTGAATAGCAGGTCCGTTAACTCAATTTAATTTATTTTGTCAATGCTAAATGAAAATCACGTCTTAAAGGTAAACAACAACAACAACGACAACGACAACAAATTGTTGAATTTTAAATACAAATCTCATTTAAATTTTAATTGACATTACTGATAAGAAAATATTATTTTAATATCAAAGCTTTAACGCAAAAGAGAAAATATCCATTATATATAATTTTTTTTTTTTTTTAATTCTAAGGTTACCTACTTACTCTACTTCTTGGCTCTTGTTAGTCACGCTATTTATTAATATATAGGACGATATGGATGGATGAAGATAACAATATTAAGTAAAGTTGATGGATATCATACGACCATTTTACTTTTTTATTTACGTGTAGGTCATTAAAGGTGAAATTCTTAGATAAACATGCGGGGTATAATGACTAGCCGCATAACCCAATTTCGGGGAGAGGGATATATTAACGCATCGGCTGAAAAGTTCGTAGGATGGAGCGATTTATTTTTTTTTTGTTTTTTTTTCGAATTTCAAAACGGGCTACCCTGGGAAAAGTTGTTTCATAATGTGTCTATTTACCCCCTATTTTTATTTCTTAATAGGAGCATATTTTGTGGTGCCCCGAGAGGCTCAAAGTTAAAAAGAAAAAATAATTATGATCTTTCATTATTAAATAAAACTATTAGTGTCTAAATACTTAATTAGTGTTGATTTATAATTAATAAATAACTTGGAACCAATAACCGAGTGTTTTATTTGCATATTTTAATTTTCAAAATATTTCAGCTAGAGCCTACGGTAGAAACTTTGTCCATAATAGAAATTTAGGATCTGAATTTCAAAAAACCCTGAAATCATTTTCGAGATATTCATTTAAAGAAACTTTTAGCGAAGAGAGCAAATTGATATCTTATCTCGTTTAAACGTTATTAAGGAAAGTAAAAAATTTAATCAAAAAATGCATATTTTTCGAAAATAGCGGCCCTTAGAGGTCGAATATAAAAAAAAAACCCGAAAGGGCCTTCCATGGATAAAATGGGAATCCCTTATATTATTTTAAAGATCATTGAGTTAATTCTGAATTTAAGAGCTAACAAGTTGATATCATTTCTTTGGATCCCAGTTCATTCTGGATCAAGGGGGGGGGGGGGGAGTAAAGAGGGAAATCATCTCCCCTCCCCCTTATTTGAGAAAAATATTTTTTTTTTCTGAAAAAATTTTAATTTTCAATGTAAAATTTTAAAAATTAATACTTTAAATTTGAGTTGTATATTAATTCTGTTAAACAAGTACAGAATGCGCCTTTAAATTATAAAAGTTAAAAAAGAAATTGCGTGCTGTGCGACCAGTCACACCAGATTACACCCCCCCCCAAGAAACTCCTACGAAATTTGTTATTAGGTTTATTTTGCGCTTTTGTCATTAATTTAAGATAGAATAACTTAAAACCAGCATCTAATTATAATAGGAGAATTAAATTCAAGTATGATACACAAGATTTATTTAACATTAACACTTTATACGCATTTCCGACACCATATGTGTCATCATCGGAAGCGAATTACATACTATACAGTAGGTAATGTCGAAATGCGTATAAAGTGTTAATGTTAAATAAATAAATCATTGAAACAAAAAACCTTGTGTTTCATACTTGAATTTAATTATTCTATTAAAGCATAAGGTTGAAGTGGTCGTTCCCAGAGAGGGAACACACTTAGGCCAACTAGGCCCTTTGTGATATATTAAAGCATAAGGTTTCAACTAGAGCCAACGGTTAACAGTTTAAAATTAACAGTATCTAATTGTAAATTTTAAAACATTGTTATTTATAATAATAGAAAAAAAATCTATAATAATGATTTTTGTATTTCTTTGTTTTTAGATTTTTTTCATTTGTGTTTGTTTATACTTGTTGTTTAGTTCAATTTGTACTGGTCAAATGGATTTGGATTCCTGGCCAAATGTCAAATACGGCAAAAAAGAAAAAAAAATGCAAATAATATATATTAATAGGCCTACTATTTCGAAACCGGAAAATCTGGCGCGACTGACCGACCACACAGCACACAACTTTCAAACACCGAAGGTAAAAGAAAGTTGTGTTCTGTGCGATCAGTTACACCAGATTTTTTGTTCACCAGTTCGGGCTTTTTTCTATTCTTTGATAGAGTTAATTCCATTTTTTTTATTAATATTTTACAAAGAATCTTTAGAAATTTTATTTAAATATCATCCCTAAATGTCGACATGTGAATAATTTTTTTTTTTTTTTTATAAATATTATCTCATGAATTCTCATTTACCTAAATATTAATTCATACATTTTTTTAAGAGAAGAAAATGTTGAATGTTAAACAGACCTAAAAACGGTTTATATTCATTCACTTGTTTATATGTTTCGGTAAATAACATGCACGTAGCTAATTGAACCAACGATACTGGTGTGGGGTGGGTGGGTACCCAAGCGAAATTTAAAACCTCCCCCCCCCGCCCTCTGCACACTCAACTCTATTTGTTTCCAACTAAGCGGATATTATGAAGTGAGATTAAAAAATAAATGAAACACCCACACTTTTTTTTTAAATAATGAGATAGATATTTAAAAAAAAATTTTGAAGGTAAAGAATTTTTTTTGCACAATGAAGAACATTTACTATTATACCGTCACACCCACCAGATTTTTTTTTATATCAAAATTTTATATAGTTCCTTGTTGTTTTATTCTGCTCTAGCATATCCACTTTCTCGATTGTTGGTTGAATGCTGAAGTGAATTTTGGTGCTAACGGTCGTTGCCCAAAATTCACATTTGGACGGCTGAGAAACAGTGGTGTAAGGCTGCCTTGATCTCCTCACTGCCCATTATATGTACTGTACATTCAGCCACTACTCCTGAAATTAAACAATCACATACATTTTCTTCTGTTTTCATATTTGAAATTTTGCCCTCGGGGCTTGGTGTAGCGGTTAGCGTGCTAACCTCGTATACCAAAAGTCGCGGGTTCGGACCTTAGGCAGTCCGATGATTTTATTTACGTCATTTGGATACCAAATGTCTTAAATAAGAATGCCTGGACCCCCAATTAATCAATAACGGATATCGTAAAAGTCTTATATGGCCTGAGTTGCCGAAAAGACTGTGTGAATGTGTGTGTGAGTGATCAAAAAGTGTGAGTGTTAAAAAAAAAAAATATTTTTATTGAGTTTAGAAAACAAACTACTATGCACTAGGCCAGGGGTCGGCAACCCGCGGCTCTTTTATTCAAATTGTGTGGCTGGGATGAGTAGAGTAATGGGGTTGGAGAATAATAACCAGCAAATTAATCGCTCCACCTTTTGTGGCTCTTCAACTTGTCCAAAATGTATTTATATTTATTTATAGATTATATATTTCTATTTTGTAAAAATATGTTTATAGTCTAAAGGTCTAATGCGGCTCTTGGTGAAGATTTTTAAAAATTATTTAAGGAAAAATGGCTCTCTACCTAAAATAGTTTGGCGACTATTCTAGGCATTTAATGTTAGTTAATCAAAGTTTTAAAAACATGTTGCAGACGAACTCTCTAAAAACGAATAAGTAAAAAACTACTAATTCATAGTGAACAGTCACTTTTTTAAGATGTCCAAAGCAGACCACCCGTAAATAGTGAATATCCACTTTTTCAATTAGTAAAAATTATTAATATGAAAAATTCACTAATTGAAAAAGTGAATTTTTTTAAAAATAATGACCAAAAAAAAAGAAAAGTTTAAGATATATGAAATAAGGTGCGATGACACCGGGACCTAACTTGTGTTTACTGACTCGAGTTCTAGCCGAACCCACTTAAACTTGACTTATTCTTACTTCAAAGATGTTGATAATAGAAGTGGCTGTTCAGCAATTAGAATGATGAAGGAAGAGAGGATGTCAGCCAAAAAAAGGAGCCTCTATCGAATAAAAATCTCCAATCAGAAAACGTTTCGGGTTTAATTAGATAAAACCATCATCAGTTCTTTAGAGATTATTGGCAATCTCAAGATGCACACCATTGAGATGCAGATAGAGTTTTTTTTTTTTTTTTTTTTTCTAAAACATTCACACTTTTTTCTCATTCACGCTCACACTCACACACACATTCATACAGTCTTTTCGGCAACTCAGGCCATTTAAGACTTTGACGATACCCGTTGTAATTAATATATATATATATATTGTGGGTTCAGGCATTTCTATTTAAGCCATCTGGTATCCAAATGGGATAGAGTTGTTATATATAAACATATACAAAATTATATAAAAATACAAAATTTGCATATCAGTTGTCAGATGCTCATCAGTCAACACGGCCAAGTCTCATTTGAGTCTCATTTGAGACTTGGCCGTGTTGACTGATGAGCATCTGACAACTGATATGCAAATTTTGTATTTTTATATAATTTTGTATATGTTTATATATAACAACTCTATCTGCATCTCAATGGTGTGCATCTTGAGATTGCCAATAATCTCTAAAGAACTGATCATGGTTTTATCTAATTAAACCCGAAACGTTTTCTGATTGGAGATTTTTATTCGATAGAGGCTCCTTTTTTGGCTGACATCCTCTCTTCCTTCATCATTCTTATTCTTACTTCTCTGTTATTTGGTATATAAGTATGTCGCTGATGTTAACAATGCTTTTTACTTGAATGTTACTATATTCCTTCCCAGCAATTTATTTCTAAATAAACTTAATAAAACTAATTATCGTTATATCACGAAATATATTTACTAAATTTTAAGTAAAAATATTTCTTAATTGACTATTTAAAAAATAATATTTTATTAATTTAAAAAAGTCTATTTGTTTTGACTTAACATATATTTCCTGCAATTTTTAACAAAAAATACAAGTTATCTCAATATTATTATTTATTTGTATTATTATTACTTAAATAAAGCCTTATATTGCCGAAAATGTCTTTATTAAGGAACCGATCAAACAGCTGGTCGGCCATGTTGGCTTCTCAGACAGCCGGAATTGAATGAACTACTTTTTGAATTAGTAAAAAATAACTAATCTAAAAGTAACCAATAAATTTACTAAATATATTATTAGATTCTACTCAAAATGACTAAATTTGATGTAATTTTCTTACCTACTGTTTGAATAAGTAAAAATTCTACTAATTCGTTTTAAGAGAGAAGGTCTTATTATTATCAGAGGATGTAAAAAATGTTTCTATAAAAAGTTATTAAAAATAAATAAATAAATCAAAGTAATAATCTATTAACTAGGTAGAGCCCTGTTTGAAAAGGATGGAATTTTTTCAATCAATGCTCGAATAGCCAGTCAATTTATCGTTTAAGATAGCAAGTTTGCGAGATATGCTTGTGCTTAAGATTGGGCAAAATTGCACCTCCTGGATTCGAACCAGGACCTCCACGCTTTCGCGGTGGGGGACTACCCTTATCCTAGGGCGCCGGTCCAATCGGCAATAATCTATTTATATATATAATTCGCTAATGTCCATCTGTCTGTCCGTCCGTCCGTCCGTCCGTCCGTCCGTCCGTCTGTTACGCTATATTTGGGCAACTTACCGTTGGAATTTTGAAACGAAATTTTATATACTTAAAGAGGACCTTCTAGAGATTGCAGGAAAATTATTTTCATCCCAAAATTCTATAATTTTTTGAGTTATTAACAAAGTTTCGATTTCTCCCATTGGAAATGTATAGAGATTTATGTATTCTTTTCATTTGTGTATTCCATGAATGTAAGCAAATCCTCAAGCAGGCACTGGATTGGAATATAGTAATGATAATTTTTTTTCGGAGCCCGCGGGGCGTGGTGTAGAGGTTAGCGTGCTAACCTCATATACCAAACGTCGCTGGTTCGGACCCCAGGCAGTCCGATGATTTTATTTAAGCCATTTGGATACCAGATGGCTTAAATAAAAATGCCTGGACCCTAATATATATAAATTCATAAATAACGGTTATCGTAAATGTCTTATATGGCCTAAGTTGCCGAAAAGACTGTGTGGGGGAATGGAAAAAAGTGTGAATCTTTAAAAAAAAAAAATTTCATAATTGCGAGGGTTCGCCGCAGGCGGGCCCGAGCCACCTGAGGGAGGTCCAGGGAGTGAAGCTAGTCTATTATAATTTTAAATACTAAATTAATGTCTGTCATTTGTAAGTTTTTTGTTCTTTTTCGTGTCCTTTTTTATGACTAGCTGTCTTTCTTTCTATTCCTCGATGTCAATAACAATTGAATCAATTTAAGTGAAGATAGGAGACGTAGCTCGAGAGAGTTAGAATCATTCCTCTCATTACCTTTCCTTTCATTCAATTATAACCTCCACTTGATGGGCAGTTGCATCGATCTCTCTCTCTCTCTCTCTCTCTCTCTATTCATCTTGGCTTTCACTCATTGATTGGTGCTTGAGGTTCGTAGTCTACCTACGCACTTCCCTTACCCTACCAACTCAATATAATACGATACTACAATACATCAAAGGGCAAATAGAAAAGTCTTAATTGCTTTCTAAATCCTTTTTCTATTGTTTCCATCTGAATTCTCAATTCTGATGGAGAGATACAACTCAAATAAAAATTAATCATAAAATCAAACAAGTTTTTTGTAAATGGAATAAAACTTTTGAAATATATAGTTAGGGAGTATTGAACAAACTTCCGATCAGTTATTATCAGAGAACGTCGCCTAAAAACACTAAGTTTTCAACAAAAAAGTCGCTATGAAAAAGTAAATAAAATAGAGACGTGTCTAGATGATGAGACAAGGAAGAAATTTTAAAAATTTCCAAGAAATTATGAAAAATTAAAAATGAAATATAATATAGTGAATATAAATTATACACTAGGTTAGGTGTTTCAAATTGTGGTGTCATGTTTAAACTTCTTAACATTACACACCTAGTAGACTAATAGAGTTAATAAAACAATTTGTAACACCTAACCTAGTGTATAATTTATATTTTACTATATTAATATGTTTCAATTAGTGCCTACGGTCGGTCGTTCAGTATCATTTTAATGAAATATAAATAAGCAAATAAATAAAATGTGGCTGAGCGCATAGTACCCAGATCTTTTTATTTTATTTATCTATTTATTTATTTTGTAAATAAAATTAAAAGATTCAATGGAGATTAATTTTAGCGAAGATTAATTTTGGGCATTCAGCGAGAAAAATCATCATTTGCGTATTTCCGTCCTTTTTGTAGAGATTTATATGCTAGTATGGTGATAGTATTACTTTTTTTTTTTTTTTTTTTTTTACTTTTTTAAATTTATTTTGTCCGATGATTTTATTTAAGCCATCTGGATACCAGATGGCTTAAATAAAATGCCTGGACCCTATATATATAAATTCATAAATAACGGTTATCGTAAATGTCTTATATGGCCTGAGCTGCCGAAAAGACAGTGTGAATGTGTGTGTGAGTGTGAGTGTGAATGAGAAAAAAGTGTGAATGTTTAAAAAAAAAAAAAAAATTTATTTTTGGCCTGAGACCATCCTGCCATAACAAATAATTAGAATTACTAGCGTGTAGTATATGGGCGTACCCAGCGGGGGGCAGCTGCCCCTCCCCTAGAAATAAAAAAAAAAAAATTAAATGTTTATAAAGTGATGAAACGAAACAAAATTGGTGGATCGCGACGGAGAATGATTTTTTTTTTTGTTAGGTCTCGAGGGTTTTTAGGCCTTTAATTCGAAGGGTTTTCCCCTATATATAAAAAATAGCTATGTCACAATCTGGACGACCATGATCTGCCCCCCCCCCTGGACGACCATGATCTGACCATGCCCCCCCCCCCCTAGATTTGATCCTGGGTACGCCCATGGTGTAGTAGCCGCTGGTGTAGTGGGCTAGGGTGTCGACTTCTAAAAAGAAGATATGCGTTCAAATCGCACTTCGGGTAAATAAACGGGGATCCCGATAATAATTTAAAATACTTGTCCGCTGTCCCTCAGCCCCGAATAATTTGACAACGATGCATGCAATATTGGTCATTCATTTTATGGAAGATCTATTTGTTTGTGGAATATGTTTTTAATTATATTACAAAAAAAAAAAAAAAATTGAAAAAAAATTCATATTCTATTGATTGATATCGAATGGGTGGGAGTGGGGGGGGGGGGGGGGGGTAGAGAACATTGCAACTGATTGGCATCTGATAGGTGGCATATGCTAATGGATTTGTTGTTAATTAATTATTAACCAACACACACACACACACACACACTCATAGACGAGAGAGAGAAGAGAATGGCTTCCAATTACAAATAAATCTCTTCCACTTTTAATTTATTTAAAAAATAATCTTGGTGTGACTGACTGCCCACAAGTTTCGATTACCGATTATAAGAGAGAGAACTGTCGACTTATATGTATTTATTTTCAGACAGTATATTACAATTCAAGATGAAAATTTTTTATTTTTTTTTTTTTTTTAACATTCACACTTTTTTCTCATTCACTCTCACATGCACACACACATTCACACAGTCTTTTCGGCAACTTAGGCCATATAAGACATTTACGATATCCGTTATTGATTTAATATACATATATGGGGTCCAGGCATTCTTATTTAAGCCATTTGGTATTCAATTGCCTTAAATAAAATCATCGGACTGCCTGGGGTCCGAACCCGCGACGTTTGGTATACGAGGTTAGCACGCTAACCTCTAGACCAAACCCCGAGGGCTTCAATTCAAGATGAAAAAAATTTATAAACATGGGAAAATATTTATATTTTCTTACCATGACCACCATTTCTCCTATCTTTCCTATGGAGTACAAGAGTGAAGTGTGCTTCAAACGATTTCAAAGACAAAATGAGAATATCAGGATTGCAGAGAAGAAGAAGAAAATTCGCAGCTAGTTATATTTCATTATTTTTATTCCCATTATGTTGACGCTATGTACATTAGTTCTGAGGATGATCCCAACCGGGACCGAAACGTCAACATAATGGGAATAAAAATAATGAAATATAACTAGCTGCGAATCTTCTTCTTCTTGAATGTCTAGAATTACTAGAATGCCCTCCCATTACAATCAAAGTATTTTTTTTTTTTTTTTTTTTTTTTAATTTTAAACTTGTAACCGTTGGCTCTAGTTGAATCATTATGATTTAATAGGAGAATTAAATTCAGGTATGATTCAGGTTTTTAAATTAAAAAATGTTATTACCTTATTTGGGAGTGCACTCTAGATCTCCTAGACACCTTTTTTGAAACAATAGCCACCAAACACAGTCAAAATTAGAATTGGATTTAATTCAGTTATTCTCAATTTAGCAAAGAAAATCTATTTTTAATGCAAAAAGAACGAATCGTTATGCTCGAAGTCACCAAAAGGTAGATAAAACAATTTTATTCAACTAGTAAAAATTTACTCCAAGTTGCAAAAAACGAATAAATGATCCTAACTCATGTGAGTTTACTCAACTATAGTTGTTTTGGCAGAATTAGGGTGGCAGTGCTATATTAACCTTCATTCGGATCCGTAACACAATCGTCCAATTATTCTGCGAAATATCGCGACTGGGCCAATCTGCCCTATATAAATTTTTTTTTCTTTTTAAATACAAAAGTAGCCAAGAAATTTTGAAAAATACAATTCTCAAACTTTTTATTTCATCTTCTTCTTTCTTATTTCCTTGACTTTTGCCTATTGACCTTGAAACATCGCAAAAAAAAAAAAAAAAAAAGAATGATTTTGTGTGTGTGTTTGTAACAAGATAAATAACGTCCTATCTGCTTTGGTTGGTTGCTTTTGTCGCGCGCAAAAAGAGGATCTTTGCCTTTGGCTCGCTCGCTTGCAAAGGCAATCTTTTGGAAAGTTCACTCGAGACACACGCTACGTATAAAAATAAATAAAATAATAAGAAACCAATCCTGTGGTTAAAGTTTCTTTCTTTCTCTTATGAATGAGCAAAACCAATGCGTTTCGTTGCTTGTTAAGGGGGTTCAGGAGCGACGTCTAAACGTACTTTAAAAAAAAACTAGACTATTATAAGGAATTTTTCAATGCGGTTTTTTTTTATGAATTAAATTCATAAGAGATTATTGGGACATCGAGCTATAATTTTTTTAATGACTTATTAAAAAATTATCGTAATTAATTTTTTTGTTATCAAGCAAATACAAAAAAACAATCTGTCCCAATAATCTTTAATTTTTTTTAAATTTAAAAATGGATTTATTGTTATTATTAATCACATATTAATTAAGAAATTTTTAAAATAAGCTTAGATGATTTATTTAAAAATCAACTGTCAAATTAGTTCAGCATTCTTGCAATAGATGGCAGGCTAGTCTAACAGCTGATCCCCTTATAGCCTATATCTGGCCTATATTTATATATTTTTATGCTTTTATAAAAGATACATAATATATAATAACATTTATAAAGTATTTATTGTTAAAAGATCAATGAAAATCAACCAAATGCATTAAATATTATTAGCTACCATTCTGACATCTCTTGGCAAATTTTTTGAATTACTTGATATTTGGGCATACTTTTTATGACACACAACGCCCTCTTATCGGGAAAAACATGCGTAACACCTTCGCTCCTATTCCGCCTTAATTTTATAAAACAAAATTCCTACGTTAATAAAAAAAAGAGGAAAGAGATTTAAAAAATGTATACCCAGAGAGAGCAGATAGATTTTATCAATTCAAATTATCTCATTTTTTTTTTTTAAAGCCTATGCTTTGATCCTATTAATATTCAATTTGGATTATTTTTGGAAGTTTAACCAAATTAGCCCTCTCCAGTAGCAGGCACATTTATATTCCATTATTTCTGGAGAGAGGAGAGGGGAATGGCGACATTCCCGTGGGATCTTCTCTCTCTACCCGAGGGAAGATCGTATGATTTTCAGATCGCTTTATTTTAACTTGATGCATTTTAAATGTTAATGAGTGTATTCTCCAAATTTTTTGTGACTTCATTAAAATTAAAATATAAGCTTTTCATTTAATATTTATATTATTTTACGTTAATACTTGTAAAATGTAATCGAGCTTATGTAATACTTATATTAACAATTGAGGGCCATTTTGCATCGCTCTTCTCAATAAATTTATTATTCCTAGTGCAAGTGTAGATAAAACTGTTTTTCGTTAATTCTTGTCAATTTAGAGGACTTATTTGGATTATGATTTCAATTCTTTTTTTCTGGCATCTTACGCCGTTCGTCTCGTCCCCATTGTGTCTTGGTGCGTTTCTCTGTATCTTCTTCAGCCTTAGTTCAATAGGCCCTATAACACCGAGTGATGTGTCTGCACCTATGTGATTCGCACACTTGCGATTAGCTGAAAGAGCGTAGCTAATTTATTTGATTTGCTTCTCTTTAAAATTAAAAAAAAAAAACACCTTATTATTTATTAGACATATTTTTCTTGTTTTTGTCTAGTCCAGTGATA